>CP139508.1:103152286-103191453 GCA_021014915.2 Artemisia tridentata subsp. tridentata | reverse complement strand
CAATATTATCACAACAAGGTTTTGTCAAACTTTCTCTTTGTTATTAAACTTAGCCCCAATGCTATGTGATCAAATATAGCACGATTACACTCTAATCAGGGATCAAAGATCCTTGAGGCTAAACAAACCTAACAACATCAGACCCCTTGTCTGATGTTCCCACACACACTCACTGTTTGATGTTTTACTTTTGTAACACACTTTGTGTTTTGAGTTCTAAGCACAGTAAAACACTCTGGTGATTAACTTCTAACCACACTTTTTATCTAAGGGTAAGATCTCCTTTTTATAGAACAAAGGAGATCATTACAAAGTTGATAAGTCTTGTCTACTACTTGTTTGTGTGTGTCAGTCATTAAGATACAACATGTATCTGTGTTTACAACTTATTTGACTGAACACCTATGAAAGATATTATCTACCGTATATAATTGACTCTTATACACAAAATATCTTTTTCATTCTTATCCATTCAGCAGTAGTATGAGTCACTCAGTTATCTTCTCAACAGTAGCTTCTTTGCACTAGCAGTACTAACTGTTACCTTCTTTGTACAAGCAGTACTAACTGCTACCGTCTTTGTACTAGCAGTACTAACTCAGCAGTTAGTACTGTTAGTTGTAACTTGAGCAAACTTCAACAATATACTAGCAGTAGAATCTTTTATGCCTAGCAGTAGAATCTACTTGGTGTATTTTGCTTATCATTTCAGTAATCCTCATGTTTCATTCTTCTTGTTTTGTATCATCAAATCTATGAAATATATAAAACCCAACAAATTTTGCTAAAAATACTCACCCCAATGCTAAAAGAAACATGGTTCCAAGAGCAATGTTAATGAAATCTGGGTTAGTATCAGTTAATATTGTCAAGAAAAATGTTTATAAAATAGAAGTATTAGCTAATACTGCTAGATCAGTTAATACTGCTCAACCAAAACAAACAGTGAATAGTGCTAAATCAATGACACAACTTTCTAAAATAGCACATTCATCTGTAAAAAGGCCCATTCAAAAGAATACAGTTGTTAATACTGCTAGGCCAAAAGCAGTAGTTACTACTGCTAAGCCAAAAGCAGTAACTGATGTTGTTTGGGGAAATCACTTTTATGCTGTTAAGGCCTCAGCTTGTTGGGTTTAGAAACCAAAAATTAAAGTTTTAGATCATATTTTCAAACACAACAGTGCATCAATAGTTTTAACGAAATTTGATTATGTTGATGCACAAGGCATATCCAAGTCAGTAATGGCTTGGGTCCCCAAAAGAAACTGATTTTCTTACTTTATGTGCAGGGCAATCCACAGGTGGAATTACAAGATCAAGGAGTTATTGATAGTGGATGCTCAAGGCACATGACAGGAAACATGTCCTATCTTACAGATTATGAAGAAATTGATGGAGGATATGTTGCCTTTGGAGGTAACTCTAAAGGAGGGAAAATCACAGGCAAGGGTACTATAAGAACTGGTAAACTTGATTTTGAGAATGTGTATTTTATCAAAGATCTAAAATCCAATCTCTTTAGTGTCTTCACAAATGTGTGACAAAAAGAATAGTGTTCTCTTTTGTGAAGTTTATAAAAACTTCATGGATCGTTTTAAGCTTCTAGGGATAATAATAATAACAATGGTAAACATGATACGCAGCGGAATAAACTAAAACATCATTATTATTGAACAAGGTTCTTCGTCATCATCTTTAACAACTACTTACAAACAAACAGCCCCAATACTACGTGATCAAGTGTAGTACGATTACCTACTCTAACAGGGATCAATGATCCTTGAGGCTTAACCAAAACTCTAACCCTAGGCATCTAAACAAGACCATACGCCTAGGTTTACACACACACCCCTTTTCTGGTGTTACATCTTGACACACATAACTAAACATACGACCTATATTCTCTTTATATAATAGAGAATTAGGTTTAAAAAGGATATCTACTAATATAATAAAAGATCTTCTGTATTTGTATAGTTTCATCCTTTGTCTTCTTAAGTCCTTCATCTTTCACATGTTTTGTCTTTATCAACTCAAATATAATTCCCAACAATCTTCCCCTAGTTGATAATGACAAAACCAAATAAGCACGAACTTCCCCTGAAGTTAATATATATGAAAGATATAAACTTCTCCTTAATCCATGCTATATCACCAAGGCTCTACAAGTTGCAATCTTCTATGTAAATATTCTTCCCCTTTTTGTCATCATCAATTAGGGGACAAAAGTAAGCAACCTTGATCTTCACAACCACAAACCACTATCATACGTCCAATCCAGTCTTCCAATGTCTCGAATTGCCCACCATTAAGAACACCAAAACGCTTACTATAAATGAACTCAAGACAAAAAAAACCTAAACCAGTAGTAGTAATAATAACAACTAGCAGCTGTAAAAACCTTCGCCTCCATGTAGCATATAAATGGTTAAACATTTTAACATTTAGCTTCCCCTGAAACCCATATGTTAACCACTTAAAAGAACTTGTCGAATAACTAACCACCACATCAACAAATACCATGTAATACCTTCAATGAACGAGCACCAAATAGCTTAAAAAATGACTATAAAAGCATTTGAAACCGGGCAGTAGTAGAATGAAGAATAGTCCTTCATCTTGAACCTATGTGTGTCACCAATCCAAACTCCATAAATCATGAACAAAAACCAATCAATCCGCTTTGTGTGTGTTGTAGGATAGCACAAATAAATCCAAGAACCATAATCACGTGCTATCTAAAAACCTTATGCGTGTGTGTAATATCCAATAGAGAACCAAACATATTCTCTTGTGTATGTCATCCAACTTCACATACTCAGCCGAGAAACAAAAACATGTACTTTATAATAAGCATCAGTAGCCAGTATTAGGTCATAATATAAACTCCAAACAACCCTTTTAGAACTGAAACCATAGGTCGCAATTAGCAAAATCCAGCAAGTAATCCATTATAACTCATACTTTTGCTTCTCATAAATCTTAGACAACAAATATATATGTCGTCCAATCAACCAACAACCTTAACGATACCTACCAACAGCTTGATACGCAGCAGTATAAACTCATAAAATGTCCAGCAGTACTAACGAAGAAGGAGCAGCATTAAAATCGTATAGCAGTACAAACTGAGCAAACAAGCAGTACTAAGTTCAACAATTCAAGAACTAGCAGTACTAACGTGTTATATAATGAGCAGTACAAACATGAAGGCAGCAGTACCAAGTCGATAGGAGCAGTACAAACGAAGATGTAGCAGGACAAACCATTGTCGTGAATTAGCAGTACAAATAACCCTCGCGTGCACTTTCAAATTAGAATTGGCAGTACTATGAATATAAAGAGCAGTATAGACATGAATCAAAACATGTGGAACTGCTTCCCCTTAACTTCTTGTAACACAGGCCCATAAAATTCACAAGTAGCAACAAATAGCATGAAGCCCAACATCAAATCCATGTATGTCGCATAAAATTCACTTGTGTGTGTCTATCATCACCATGCATGTCGCATAAAACATCACATATCTGCTCCATAAACCTTAGACAATGCACACATAAGTCTGTCCCCAACATCAGTAATACCATCAGACCTCATTAACCAAGTAGCTTAAAAACTGAAGCCCAAGAGCAGTACAAACTAGTAGCATGCGAGCAGTACAAAAATTCCATCGAGCAGTATTAAACGTGTTGGCAGTACAAAGATATCACCTAGCAGTACAAAGTCGAAAATGTAGTAGTACTAAGTCGCTATAAACCAGCAGTACAAAGTAATAAGGACGAGTAGCAGCAGTACAACAGTGCTGCTACTCTTCAGGGTATCTTTCATAACCTGGCTCTGATACCAATTGTGAAGTTTATAAAAACTTCATGGATCGTTTTAAGCTTCTAGGGATAACAATAATAACAATGATAAAAATGATACGCAGCGGAATAAACTAAAACATCATTATTATTGAACAAGGTTCTTCGTCATCATCTCTAACAACTACTTACAAACAAATAGCCCCAATACTACGTGATCAAGTGTAGTACGGTTACCTACTCTAACAGGGATCAATGATCCTTGAGGCTTAACCAAAACTCTAACCCTAGGCGTCTAAACAAGACCATACGCCTAGGTTTACACACACACCTTTCCTGGTGTTACATCTTGACACACATAACTAAACATACGACCTATATTCTCTTTATATAATAGAGAATTAGGTTTACAAAGGATATCTGCTAATATAATAAAAGATCTTTTGTATTTGTATAGTTTCATCCTTTGTCTTCTTAAGTCCTTCATCTTTCACATGTTTTGTCTTTATCAACTCAAATATAATTCCCAACATCTTTAATGACACTGAATGCATTGTCTTGTCTCCTGACTTTAAGTTAACTGATGAAAGTCATGTTTTGCTTAAAGTTCCTAAAAGAGATAATATATACAGTGTTGATTTAGAGAACATGGTTCCCAAAGGAGGTTTAACTTGTCTCTTTGCAAAAGCCACATCCAATGAATCAAAACTTTGGCATAGAAGGCTTGGGCACTTAAATTTCAAAACAATGAATAAACTGGTTAAGGGAAATCTTGTAAGAGGTTTACCTTCAAAAGTTTTTGAAAATGATAAAACGTGTGTTGCTTGTCAGAAGGGAAGGGAAAGCAACATAGAGCCTCTTGTAAGACCAAATCAGTTAACTCTATAAGTCAACCTTTACATATGTTGCACATGAATTTATTTGGACCAACATTTGTGAAAAGTTTAATGAAAAAGATGTATTGCCTAGTTGTCACAGATGATTTTAGCAGGTTTACTTGGGTTTTCTTTTTAGCTACTAAGGATGAAACCTGTGGAATCCTTAAGTCTTTTATAACCAGGATAGAGAACTTAGTTAATCATAAGGTTAAAGTGATAAGATGTGACAATGAAACTGAGTTCAAGAATATGGATATGAATCAGTTTGGTGAGGAGAAAGGTATTATGAGACAGTATAGTGTAACTAGAACTCCTCAACAAAATGGTGTTGCTGAGAGGAGGAATGTTAGGATTGTTGCACACGGTTAAGGTGGTTAAACTTACGTTCTTTGTGTGAATGATATATTGAGTTAATATGATTAAGTACGCGGAATTTACTTAACCACACTTAGAAGGTGATTTGTGTTGTGGAAATGGAATGGTTGTGTTAGTTCTATGACAAAGAACAATGAGAGATTAACACCAAACGATTCAATATTATTAATGATAATAATACGAGTGATCTTGAAATATCACTAGGGTTACAACCTTGAATCTTAAGTTTTTACAACTTGTGATATTCTTGTGTTTGTTCTATGCCTTAACAGTTATGAAAGTTATTCACTTAACATTGACAACTACTTGGACACGCATATCACTTAACTAAGATCTTCTTTTATAGTCCAAGAAGATCTTTACATATTGCTTAAAGTCTAGCCGACTTACTTGTTAACTTATCTTGAGTGTGTCAGTACATAAGATGCAACATGTATCTGTGTACACAACTTGTTAACTAAGCACATGGGGTAAGATATTATCTACCGTATATTGTTGACCAAAATACAAATAATATCTTTTCAATCTTATCCACTAAGCAGCATAATGGTCATCATCAGCAGCAATGAGAACACTAGCAGCAGAATCCTTCAGCAGCAGAATGCTAAGCCTAGCAGCAGAATCATTTATCACTAGCAGCAGGATCAAATGTTCTAGCAGCAGGAACAAACATTAGCAGCAGGAACCAAATGCACTAGCAGCAGAATCACACTTAACGTTTTTCTTTGAATAGAATCCGATATTTAACTTCTTGAATATTTAATTCCCAACAAGGAATATGACACTAATTGAGGCTACTAGAACAATGTTAGCTGATTCTAAGTTACCAACTACTTTTTGGGCTGAAGCAGTTAATACTGTTTACTATGTGCAAAATAGAAGTATAGTAGTTAAGCCTCATTCCAAGACCCCTTATAAACTTTTACATGGTAGAACTCCAATGTTAAGCTTTTTAAGACCATTCGGGTGTCCTGTTACTATCCTTAATACCATAGATCACTTAGGCAAGTTTGATGGCAAGGCTGATGAAGGTTTCTTTGTTGGATACTCAATGAATAGTAAAGCCTTTAGAATATTCAATAGTAGAACCGGGATAGTTGAAGAGACCTTACATGTTAGGTTTAGTGAGAGTACACCTAATGTTGTAGGTAGTGGACCAGACTAGTTGTTTGATATTGATGCACTAACAAAAATAATGAATTATGAGCCAGTTGTTGCAGGTACACAGTCTAATGGTTTTGCAGGGACAAAAGCAAGTAATGATGCAGGTCAAGCTAGTAATGTTAGACCCGTATCCCGGTTATGAATAGGCCCCACCCTAGATGGAAATTTCTAAGGAATTTACGTGATTGGGCAGTCAATGAATGTTACGTTACGGTCAAACCCGATAGTCAACTAATAGTCAATGAATGGGTTAAAAGGTTATGGAAAGTATTATGTGGCACTTTTAGAAAGGAAATAGATTTCAAGGGCCTAAGTTGCCAAGGACTAAATGTGTTATAAATTAGTGGTGGCCAAAGTAGGAAAAAGGGGACTTAAGGGACTAGTTATGTCATTTAGCCAAAGATGCAATCTAACTAGTATAAACTAGTAGATTCTGGACTTTTCTATCATTATTTTAGAGGGAGTTTGAGGTCCGGTTCTTGGAGGAGAAAAAGGGAGGGAAAATGATGAAGGTTGAGGGGCTATGAAGATGGGTTGAAGATGGCTACTCATTAGCATGATTATGGCAAGTAAGTAACCTCTAATTAGTGTTAATTGATTAATTCAAGAGTTAGGGTTTATGTACCTAATTTGGGGAAATTGGGTAAATGGTGTTTTAAGTACAACTAAGAGGAAATGATGATTATGTGATGGGTTGATAATGGGTTTAGTGTGTATTTTAAAGGGTGTCCATCATATGATCAAAGTATGATCATATGATGACCAAGTATGTTAAATGGTGTGTTAGTTGTTATAGTTATTTGGTTTTGTGTTATTAAGTGTTTATGAATGATGATTATGAACTAGGAAGATGATGGTGGTGATGTGATGATGATGATGATGATGAATATGATGATGATGGTGGTATCATGATGTGTAGCTTAGCTTTGGAAGCTAAGGTAAGTAACTTTGATTTCTACATGCTTAGTATGAATGTTCTCATGTTATGTGTTAATGAATGAGTTGATAGGATTAAGCCTTGGATTAGTAAGTGGGTTAATAGGAGGTGTATTAATGAGCTAGGTTCAAGAGATAGGACATGAGGTTGAGAGGTCTAAGGTAAGTTTATGTTTGTCATGTGTATAATGTTATTATGTTAATGTGATATGGTTATGATGTTGTTATGATAATGGTGATGAGATTGGTTTGGTCATGAGCCAAATGATTAAAGGTGTTCTTGATGCATATAAATGTGAATGGAAGTATTGATCATGTATTAATCTAGTTACTTACTAAGCGTAAGCTTACCCTTTTAGTTGTTAATGTTTTGTAGGTTAATTGCGTTAAAGATAACTTGGCTTGGGTTATGGCTTAAGGAATTGGAAGCGATTTGGAAGGTAGTATGCGTGTAGGAGCTTAGGTAGAATACCGAGCTCAAGTATAAAGTTTGTACCCCCGTTGGTCTTTTATTGATTTGTAAAGTAAAGTCAAGTGTCAAAACGTATGTTAATGGAGTCCTAATGATTTGGTGGTCTAACGATGTGTCAAAGTGTGTTATAAGTGTTATTAGTAAAAGTTAAAGGGGCGTTTGGATTAAGTGTATTTTTACCCATTTTGGGTTGTAAATGGGTCAAGTGTATATGGAACATATTTAGTATGATTAAGAAATGATGTTGGTTAAGTTTGGTGGGAAAATGAAGTGGTTTTAATGGTTTGGGGTGATAATGGGTCAAAAATGGGTTTTATGCATAACCCGTCATAATGTAAAGTACTATTTCGGGGAGTCAAACGGTAAGGGTTTTTGTATGAAAATAATCCCAATAGTATACTAAGTGAATCTGGAAAGTTTGATAGAATATCGAGATCGGGTTTTCAAGTTACAGACCTAAATGTGATTCCGGGAGATCAGCAGTCTCCATCCGATCGGATGGAGGGCCATCCGATCGAATGGGCGGCTCGGTAAAAAATTTGGTAAACTTTGAAAAATCGTATCTTTTGATCCGTAAATCGTTAGAGGTCGTGCCACCCGGTGTTTTGAAGGTAATTGAGTCTAATTTCATTTAAAAATACTCTCAAAGTCTGAATGTTCATGGATTTTTATAAAATGGTCAAAAGAGTAACAGGATGTCCGTAAATATCAAGCGTTTCCGCGTAAAAAGTTTTAATTTTTGGTCTAATCGGGCACGGGGTGTAACAAGTAAGGAGACAGGACCTGGAAAAGATTGCATTTTGCTACAATTATGGACTACTAGTCCACTATTCTCTCAAAGTCCAAAGAGTTCTCAAGATGAAGAACCAAAGATCCTAGGTCAAGAGCCCCCAGGCTCAGATGAAGTTAAGTCCTCTAATGATGATGACAAGTAGAATGATAAAGCTCTAAGAAAAGAAACTGAATGTAATAATCAAAGAAGGATGAAGTTAAGTCCTCTAATGATGCTAATGCTGCTAGTGATGGTAACAACACTAACAAAGATAAAACTGTTAATACTGCTGACAAGGAAGGCATTGCTGTTAATGAGGATGAGAATCCATTTGATCCAAACATGCCTCCCTTGGAAAATATCTATATTGATATTGATGATGAAGGAGTTGGTGAAGAGGCTGACATAAACAACATGGATGATACTATCCCTGTCAGTCCTATTCCAACTACCAGAATTCACAAGAATCATCCTCAAAAACAAATCATTGGAGATGTGAAGTCTTCTGTTCAAACAATAAGAATGACAAAGAATTTGAAGGAACAAGGTTTCTTTGCTAGATCCCTTAAACAAAGAAACAATCATAAAGATCTTCAAAATTGTTTGTTTGCTTGTTTTTTTTATCACAAGTAGAACCCAAGAAGACAATTCAAGCACTGAATGATCCAAGCTGGGTAGAAGCTATGCAGGAAGAGCTTCTACAATTCAAGCTACAAGAAGTTTGGACTTTGGTGGATTTGCCAAATGGAAAAAGGGCTATTGGTACTAAATGGGTTTTCAGATGTAAGAAAGATGAAAGAGGTATTGTGGTAAGGAATAAAGCAAGATTAGTTGCTCAGGGATACACACAAGAAGAAGGGATTGATTATGATGAAGTTTTTGCTCCTGTTGCCAGAATTGAAGCAATTAGGTTGTTTCTAGCTTATGCTTCATATAAAGACTTTGTGGTGTATCAGATGGATGTGAAGAGTGCTTTTCTTTATGGGATAATTGAAGAAGAAGTATATATTTGTCAACCACCAAGGTTTGAAGATCCTAATTTTCCTAATAAAGTATACAAGGTGGAAAAAACACTTTATAGTTTACATCAAGCTCCCAGAGCTTGGTATGAAACATTGTCAACATACCTGTTGGACAATGGATTTCATAGAGGCAAGATTGACAAGACTTTGTTTATCAGAAGATACAAAAATGATATCATGTTAGTTCAAGTTTATGCGGATGATATTATTTTTGGTTCAACAAAGAAGGAGTTATGCATTGAGTTTGAGAAATTGATGCATGAAAGGTTTTAGATGAGTTCTATGGGAGAACTTACTTTCTTTTTGGGATTGCAAGTAAAGCAAAAGGAATATGGCATATTTATCAGTCAAGATAAGTATGTAGCTGAGATTTTGAAAAAAATTGGGTATACAAATGTTAAGTCTGCAAGCACAACAATGGAAGTTGGCAAGCCTTTGCTCAAGGATGAAGATGGTGAAGAAGTGTATGTTCATTTGTATAGATCAATGATTGGTTCATTGATGTACCTAACTTCTTCAAGACCTGACATCATGTTTGCAGTGTGTGCTTGTGCTAGATACCAAGTCAGTCCTAAAGTTTCACATCTTCAATCTGTGAAAAGAATTTTTAGGTACTTAAAAGGTCAACCTAAATTGGGCCTTTGGTATCCAAAAGATTCACCTTTTGATTTGGTAGCATACACTGATAGTGATTATGCTGGCAAGCTTGGATAGAAAATCTACAACAAGTGGATGTCAATTTCTTGGGTGTAGATTGATTTCATGGCAGTGCAAGAAACATACTGTGGTTGCAAACTCCACAACAGAAGCTGAATATGTGGCTACTTCAAGTTGCTGTTGACAAGTGCTCTAGATTCATAATCAATTACTGGATTATGGGTACAATTTTATGCATACCAAAATATTTATTGATAATAGCAGTACTATGTGCATAATTAAAAATCCTGTTTATCACTAAAAAACAAAGCATATTGAGATAAGACACCATTTTATTAGAGATTGCAATGAAAAGAAGTTAATCCAAATGGTTAAAATCCATACTGACAATAATGTTGCAGATTTGCTCACAAAAGCTTTTGATGTGGGTAGATTTCAAATTTTGATTGCCAGTATTGGAATGTTGAATCTTTAAAATCTCTTATCTCTTTGTGTTTTTGTAAAGTTTTGTATAGATTAGTTCTGTTATTTAAGTCAATAAGAGTTTCTGCTGATAAGTATAATTAGTACTGCTAGTTATACTTAGAACTGCTCGTTAATGCTGCTAGTTATACTTAAATCTGCTAAGTATAATTAGATGTTATGATTGTTGTGAAATGTTATTGCTTGTGTTTTTGTGGTTTTTGGACTAACATTTTGCAGGAAAAAGGAAAAGAACATTGTTAGATTGGTGACAAATTGGAGTTAGTACTGGTGCCTCAAAGTTACTACTGCTAGGCATAAATTAATGCTGACAAGCTTAACTTAATCCTGCTAGGTTTCTACTACTGGGTTTGAGAGTGTAGGGGACGGTTATGTAACTTCTTCACTTAAGGGTTTAAATCCCCAATTCGATCACTTAATCAGTTTCATGCGCACATAATTCTCTCAAATGCAAACCCTAACTCTCTTTTTATCAATAATTTGCAAAAACCCACATCAATTACAACAAAAATCATAATAATGTCGAATCTTTCTTTTGCCGACACGCACAACATGATTGCATTCTTGCAAAAACCTAGAGTCTGAAGGTTTTACTGAAATCATTAATTTTCTTAATTCAACCCATATAAGGTATGCATTAGCAGTAAACCCTACTATATATATTTCCCAAATTAAATAGTTTTGGTCTACTGCAAAGGTCAAAACTATTAATGGGGAAGCACAGATCCATGCCCTTGTAGATGGGCAGGAGATACTCATTACTAAGACATCTGTTAGGAGAGTTCTTAACCTAGCAGATGCTAAATGAATTGAGAATCTTCCTAATTCTATAATTTTCGAAAACCTTGCACTAATGGGGTATGTAAGGAAAAATGATTCTTTAAAAATTTTCAAATCCTACTTTTCCCCACAGTGGAAATTCTTAATCCACACTATCTTGCAGTGTCTTAGTCCAAAGACAACTGGTTGGAATGAGTTTAGCAGTAATATGGCTTCTTCCATAATCTGCTTGGCTACAAATCAGAAATTCAATTTTTTCAAAATTAATTTTTGATAGTGTGGTTAAGGGCTTGGATAGTTCATCAAACAAAATTTTCTTATTCTAAGGTTTTTACAACTTATAATGGACAGAAAATTTTCTGAAAAGCAAATTCATAAAAAGGTTTATGTTCCACTCTCTCATACTAAAAAGATTTTTGCTAATATGAAGAGAGAGGGAAAAGATTTAATAGGCAGAGTAACACCATTGTTTCAAACAATGTTGGAACTGGGTCAAAATCAGCGTGAAGGTTCAAGAACTCCCACTGTAACCCAACACACACCCACCTTTTTATCCATTTCCTCACCAATGAAAAAGACCTATCAACGTAGGAAAACACAAAAGGGCACTGAGCTACCTCAGGCTAATGCTGGTATGGATGCAGATGAGGCTACCCATAAGGAGTTGGGAGGTAGTTTGGAAAGGGCTGCCACTACTGCTTCTAGCTTAGAAGCAGAGCAGGACAGTGGTAACAACAGTAAGACCCAATCCAAGGCAACATCTACTGAGTCAAGTTCCCATGGAACTGATTTAGAGGATGGAAACCCCAGGTGCCAAGAAACCAATGGGGGCTTAAGTGCTCAAACTAGGTTTGAGACTAAGTCTAACATTCCCAATGATCTACCTCTCGGGATAGGTAACACAATCCGAAGTGGTGAGGGTAGCATTGAACTTTTAAAGGAATTGATGAAAACATGTACAAAATTGTCAAAGGAGGTTCTTGATCTCAAGCAAACTACATCTTCTCAGGGTGATGAAATTAAAAGGTTGAAGAGAAGAGTCAGGTATCTTGAAGGGAGACAGAGGTCAAGAACACAAAAGTTCAAAAGATTGCACAAAGTGGGTACAACTACTAGGATTGAGTCCTCTGACTCTGATGATGTTCTCAAAGTGGCTACAGATGAGGATGCTCCTAAACGGGGAACCGGGGAGGGGGAATAATGAGAGCATGGGTATAGGGGAGGATCAAGAGATGGTTAATGAGCAGTTGGTTGATGAAGGAAATTATTTTGAGGTTGATACTGGTGCTGAAGTTGTGGTTGAAAAGGTTAATGTTGTTAAAGAAGTTGATGTTGATAAATTGGTTGAAGTAACTAAGTTAATGTAAGAAACTGCACAAGTTAATGCTGCTGAAGTTTCTACTGCCAATATACAAGTTTTTGCTGCTAGTAAAAATATTAGTGCTGCTGGGCCTAAAGATACTACTGTTGGTAAAGAAGTTGTTAATGTTGCTGCTGCTACTATTGATGATGATGAGCTCACTTTAGCTCAAGCTATGATTGACCTAAAGAAAGCAAAAACACCAGTCAAAGAGATATCAAGACCATTAGTTAAAGGGGTTGTCATTAGAGAGCCATCCACTACATCAACAACCAATACAACAAAACATTCACAACAACCATAGGGCAAGGGCAAAGGAATAATGATTGAGGAACCTGTGGTTAAATCTTTGTCAAGAGAAGCTCAACTCTTAGCAGATGCTGAAGCTGATAGATTGTTACAAGAAGAGTATAAGGAAGAGAATAGGATAATTGCAGAACAAAGAAGAATTGAAGCAGAGAAAGAAGCAAAGAAAATTGCACTTATGGACAAATGGGATGACATTGAAGCAAAGTATGAAACTGATTATCTCTTAGCACAAAGGCTGCAATAAGAAGAAAAAGAAACATTTACTGAGGTAGAGCAAGCTAAGCTGCTTATGGAGTTTTTAGAACAAAAGAAAAAGTTCTTTGCACTAAAGAGAGCAGAAGCTAAAAGGAACAAGCCACCTACCAAGGCTCAACAAAGATCAATAATGTGCACCTAATTGAAGAATATGGATAACTGGAAGCAAGATCAGCTCAAGTACATGAGTTTTGAAAATATCAAGGAAGTTTTTGATAAAGTCTTTAAGAGGGTAAATACATTTGTGCCTATGGAAACAGAAGAGGTGATGAGAAGTTCTAAGATAGCTGAAGGAAAGTTAGAACAAGAAAGTAGTTCTAAAAGAGCAGGGTCAGAGCTAGAGTCTGAAATGGCCAAGAAACAAAAAGCAGATGAGCAAACAGTGGATGAGCAGATAGAACAAGAGCAACATGATGATGATAACCATGATAGAGCTGCAATGCAAGAATTAATAATGATTGCTTCTGATAATGAAGAGGAAATAGTTGATGTTGTTCCTTTAAGGACAAAAGTACCTATCATTGATTGGAACACTGGCTATCATGGAAAGACATCTTGGTGGGATATAATCAGAGTTGGTGGAAAGTCTCAAAGGTTTATTACTTTTGGACAGATGCTCAAAAGCTTTGATTGAGAAGATCTAGAGACTTTATAGAAGCTGGTCAAGGACAAGTATGGATATATAAGGCCAGAGGGTATCTTGGATAGGGTTCTTTGGGATGATCTAAAGGTCATGTTTGAACCACATCATGAAGATAGAGTATGGCATGATCAGTTTCAAAATACAGTTAAGCGTTGGAAGCTGTATCATTCTTGTGGAGTGCATATTGTGGACATGGATTGATTTCAGTTGTACATGCTGGTTGAAAAGACGTATCCTTTGAATCGTGCTATAGTTCATCAGATGCTAAATGGTACAAAAAGACTTCAAATTGATGTCTTTGATGAAATGGCATATCAACTCCTCAAGAAAATGGAGTATATACTCAATCCCAAGGTGAAAAAGAAGAAGTAAGGTGTTTGGAAGCATCCTCTTGGTAATGATTCAAGCTTTAAATGAAACTTGATACTTTTAGGAGAAAATATCAAGTTTAGGGGAGGATTGTTGGGAATTAAAGCTTCTTGAAGTTGTTGCTGCTCATGATTGTTAAGACTGCTCTAAGGAATTACAACTGCTTAGGTACTCAAATGAAAATCTTCTAAGTGTTTTACTGCTGCTAATGAAGATATTAAGACTGCTGGTAATGCTGCTGAACTTGAAGGAAAATACTCTAAGTATGTTAGTACTGCTGGAACAAAGTTAGTGCTGCTAGTACTAACTTACTACTGCTGAAGAGTTAAAGCTGCCAGAGTTATTATTACAGCTGCTAGAGTGTTTAGTTAATACTGCTTAAGAGATATACTTGTATAGTCGGTTAGATAATTATAGAAAATATTCATTAAATATAGAAAGTTATTGTAAGCCGACTAGGACTCCTTAGTCTATAAAAGAAGGTCCTAGGGCATTGAGATAGATACGTGTTTTTCATATAGCTTCAAGGTTGTAAACCCTAATACTAGAAGAGTATTCGTATTATTCTTCAATAATATTGAAGTGTTTTGTTTGTTAAATCATTGTGTTCATTACTGTTACATTCATACAAAGTTCTTCCTAATATCAAGTACTAGATTCCGCATAGTATTTAATAAAACTCAAACACAGTTTCTATACCTTAGTTGTACTAGATATCTAGGATAGCTAAACCTTTACAAGGTAAGGGATTCTATCAAGTGCATAACTGGGATCAACATCTTTCTTCCTCCCTTCTTTGATCACTATAACGTATCGATATGTGTTTATAAGTGATCTCGTTACCCTCTATATCAAAGTGCAAGAGAAGAACGCTCTTATTCGTCAAGAAATGAAGTGTTGTAGATTGGTCATCACACACATGTAACTTGTGTTACGATTCTCTTCTTCCTCCAACTCTCTCATTTGTACATATTGTATATTTGTATATCCAACTTGTGTGTGAGTCATAATTAGGTGTGTTAGGATAAATACGGACAAAGTGTAAGTCCATGAAGTGGTATATCTAGATTAGGACTTGATGTGAGTTGGTGTGTCAGTGTGTCAAGACTTGGACTTAATGTGAGTCCATGAAGTGAAGACTTAGACCTAGTGAAGATTCGTGAAGACTTAGATCGGGTGAAGATTCAAGTGGACGGGGTGATCGTCCGTGTGAAGACTTGGACAGGGTGATCGTCCGTGTGAAGACTTGGATTGTGTGTAAATCCAAGTGGACAAGAGTGCTTGTTCGTGTAGCCACGTGGGCTTTGTGTAGATTGGTTCTAGCTAGGATTAGGACCCGACATTCCGCTTAGTGTCGTTAAACTTTGTGTAAGCTTTGGTGTACGGTTTGCTCCGCCTGAAGGGAGTGTGTTGACATAGTGATTGTGAACTATCGAGTATGGTACTCGAGGAGTAGAGTAGGACGAAGAGTGAGCTTCGTGCCGAACCACTATAAATCTCCGTGTCTCGGTTTGGTTGTTTTCTTCCTTTACGTCTAGTCTTTACTTTACTTATTTTACGCATTATTATTGTGTTCATAGATATCACATAACTTTGAATCAAATGGTTTTTCAAAATGAACATAAAAGAACTAAAAGGTTTTAAAACGAAATTCTAAACAGTGAAACTATTCAAACCCCCCCCCCCCCTTCTAGTTTCTAAAGTATCTATTTAAACTAGTACAAATAGGAAATTTTATTATCATTTTACTCATATTCAGGTTGACCCGAACCCGAATGGACCCGACGCGAATTTACCCAAACCTAACTAACCCAAAGTTAAATAGGGTCGGGTTCGGGCTGTTGGTGATTTTATATCTAAAACATATAAAAACATTTAAAGCACAGCAGAAAAGGTCACCATAAAACGGATCCGTATGATGCATATAGTTAACAAATAATAACATATATTATACCTTTTGTCGCATAATTGGTTGATTCAATGGAGCTTTGAATCGAACAATGATCTCACTCTTGAGACCCACGAAATCCAACTAGCAACCAAAGGATATTGCCTCTAGAATGCCCACACTACACGTCATGGTGTATCACCCGAATGCTAGTTCTTTATTCCTTACGATCTTGCTACGAATAACCTTTGTTAAGCTTGAATGATCGAAGAACAAAACCCTAAGTTGGGGTGTTTGTTCGACCAGTTTTAGGGAGGAACCATAAATACCCCTAATAGAACTTTTGACAAGAGGACTATGACTTATAAGTCATAAGAGATAGTAGTATCACTTTTTTGATTTAAGAGGCCTTGGTACGTTTGGCTAGTAGCCTTGGTGCTATGGCACCAGGTAGCGGTGTCAAAAAAGCCGACCTGATCCGGACCCGAACCCAAACCCAATTAAGCCTATTCGGGTCGGGTTACTTGGGTAAATAATTTTATTTGAGTTATTCGGGTCAACCTGAGTAACCCGAATACTAAATAGGGTCAGGTATCGGGTTAAAAATGTTTGGCTAACTCGGGTTCGGGTCGACCTAATTAACCCAAACAAGGATTTTTTTTTTATATATTTCTATAAAGTATCTATTTAAACTAGTACAAATAGGAAATTTTATTATCATTTTACTGATATTCAGGTTGACTCGAACCCGAATGGACCCGACACGAATTTACCCAAACCCAACTAACCCAAATTTAAGTAGGGTCGGGTTCGGGTTGTTGGTGATTTTATATCTAAAACATATAAAAACATTTAAAGCACAACGGAAAAGGTCACCAAACAACAGATCCGTATGATGCATATAATTAACAAATAATAACACATATTATACCTCTTGTCGCGTAATCGGTTGATTCAATGGAGCTTATAATCGAACAAGGATCTCACCCTTGAGACCTACGAAATTGATTGCGTGGTTTTGTAACCTTACAACAGGTTTTACCTCTCGAGGGATCTCAAGAGGCTTACAACCCCACCAGGCAGTGTACCTGACCGATGTAGTATAGTGTAGTGGTAAGTACGGGGGATTGATCGTTCTCCACAGGGAATAGTGTTCGTTAGGTGTGAAAGGCTACTCTAATTAGGTCTAAGGGTTGAGGAAGATTCTTTTTATGTTTTTATAGTTTTTATGAAAGCAAGTAAAATCTTGGGTTTTGAAGGAGTGGGCGGAATTAGTTGCTAGTCAACTAACCCAAAATTACTACGGATGCAAATAAAATAAAATAACAAAAATGAAATGTGGTGAGAAACTTATGTGTAGAGAAATGTGTTTACTTAGATTTCCTTACTCCCTAACTATCTTTTACCGGTTAATTAGTGTGTATTAGTCGCGTGGATGACGGGTGTATTCCTTAATACCATTCGTGGGGTGGCGTACTTACTTCCCCAACTCTACAAGCTCCTACTTCACTCCTATGTCGAGCCGGCTAGGAAGCTCCTAACATGGGATCACTAGAATTCGCTTGTGCATTAAATACAACCATAAAAACCTTTAGTACGCGTTTGGTTCATGTTTCTTAAGACGTTCAAGCAAGTTACCGAATAGGAAGTTAGCCAGTTTTCTTAAGCCTAAC
This sequence comes from Artemisia tridentata subsp. tridentata, assembly GCA_021014915.2. Lineage (NCBI taxonomy): Eukaryota > Viridiplantae > Streptophyta > Magnoliopsida > Asterales > Asteraceae > Artemisia > Artemisia tridentata. The sequence goes on along the minus strand of CP139508.1, from coordinate 103,173,611 downwards.
ATAGATAAACAATCATCCAATACAACTAACAACACACTAACAACCAATAATCAATAGCTAAGTTTCATTAGATCTAAGCAAACACAAGATAAATTTAGCCTAACATGTTAAACAAAAGACAAGAATAAGATAGAATCAAACAACACATAGACATATTGAATGATTAATTGATAACTTATCTTTCAATGAAACATGGAAGATCTCAAGGCAAAAAGCCCTGAAAAAGTAGCTGAATTCGTCCTAGGGTTTTATCCCAAAATTCCACACACTAAGCTCTCTCTAATGACAAAAAATTAGAAAACTATATATAGACTTTTACACCTGACGGCGTCACCTTATGGATTGTGACGCCGTCACCTCGCCGCTTCTAGGGTTCCCGGATGACCTTCTTGACGCCGTCCCTCTTTAGCTCTTCCAAAATCCATTCTGGCTTATCAAGGCTTGACGCCGTCGAACCTAGAACGTGACGCCGTCCCCTTATGATTTAAGCCGTGACGCCCTTGATCAAGTTAAAGCGTGACGCCGTCAGAATTCACATGCTATTTTCACTGGCTTATCATGAGTAAATTTCACGTCCAACTTTTCTTGCCAAAGCATGACGCCGTCTAGAGTAAATCTTGACGCCGTCAAGAGTAACTTTTAGCCGATTTTTGAGACTTTGCCGTTTTCTTCACTTTAATGCTCCAAAAACGTCCAAAATGCCTCCTTTTCCAGATTTCTCCTCAAAAGTATCTAAAATGACAAAAGGAACGATTTAGGGCAATATTTGATCAAATAAATACGATTTAAGGCTTAAATGACCCCTTAAAAGCGGTACACTTTTCGCCTCATCAGAAATCCAACTAGCAACCAAAGGATATTGCCTCTAAGAATGCCCACAATACACGTCATGGTGTATCACCCCAATGCTAGTTCTTTATTCCTCACGAGCTTGCTACGAATAACCTTTGTTAAGCTTGAATGATCAAAGAACAAAACCCTAAGTTTTGGTGTTTGTTCGACCAGTTTTAGGGAGGAAAAGGGGGAGAGGATTTTTCTTGATTTGTTTCCAATTTATTAGATTATGATGAATCCTAATCCTATAATAATACTTAGTAATTACACTTAGCACACAAGTGTTATCCTCCTTGCTTCCCTTGACCCACTACCGGCCCTTATGGACCCATAAATGGGCTTCCTATTTATTTTTTGTCCATTTGTTAAGTCTAATACTTACTAAATGGTGGCCCGTTAGTTAATTAATTAATCTAACAAATTAATTAGACCCCCGTTAGTTGATCATGAGATATTTAACTAATATAAATAACGTAACTGCTATAATCATGTTAAATACATCATAAGTGATGATACCTCAGTGTATACGTGTGTGACCCCATATACCCACATATCTCTAGCCTTATAATTATTTATTATGACATGAGCACTCCCCAATAGCTCCCACTTGCGAATTTCATAATCACGAATAATTGTACAAGCAAATGTTAGCGTCTAGCAACATGCCAATGCTTCTAAAAATACATGAGTGCGGTTTCGTAAATGTCTTAGTGTAAATGGTTTATCATTAATCATCCCTTTATTTCAGATACTTTGTTAAACTATGGACATGGATAGAAATCATTCCAGATGTTTAACTATTCTGTTTCTTGATATAGATATTGAATTAGATTACCAAACTAATCACCTAGGTCTCACGCATAGGCAAAAGTCAGTTGCAAGTGTCCTCACACGATTGGACGGCAAGACTTAAAATTATTAAGCGTATATTTATTTTGATAAAACATGTGAATCAAAAAAATGTACGAAGAAGCTTGCATTCATGCTTCGTAACACAAGTTAAAAAATGTTTTCTTAACTTAAGTCTAAGCATTGTTTTATATATTTATGTGTCAAGTTGTCCAATTTAGTCTAATACGCAATCTAAGTGGATATTAACAATAAGGACAATGCATACAATATCAAGCATAACCATACACAATTTAAGCGTTATTTATAAAACAATGGATTTAAGTTTCAAATCATATTTAAACCTTATTTAACTAAATCATAAGATTTAGTTTGGAAAACAATCTGGGTTTCATTTTAATTCCAAAAATATTTTTCAATTTATAAAAGTCACAACAAATATAAAAAGCATAAAATGAAACACGTTCACAATCGACAACCTCAACTGATGAAATCCTATGCTCGGTTTTATAAGTCACCATGAAAATCGAGTAATCAACTAAGGGACAATCCATAATAACCAAGTATTTGGGGGGCTACCACTTGCTCTAAGACACTTCAAAAGCAAGTAGAACCCATAAAGCCCATAAATTCCAGCATGTTGTTCGAAAATTTTCATCCAATTGAAGGCCCGAAAAGTCAAGGAAGAAGTCTTCCCCAATCAAAAGTCTAAATTGCAAAGTTGTAGCACATTGATTCCACGGCCTGTAAAAAAACTCAGAATTTATGGCCAAGTAGAACTCCGGGAACTTAATTTTTACCTCAGCAAGGTCCAGCAGGCCTGTTTTTGCACTTCCACCTTTAACTTTGTCGCCATTCCACTTCAAGCCTTGGTTACAATCTAGTAAGCTAATACATGAGTTATATAACTAACTAAACTATAGAAAGATGCCTAAAAGTGGCTATAAAAAAATAAAGGTACTAAAAAAGTACCAAAACAATGGCAAAAACCCGAAAAATTAAACTACAACATCACAACATCAAAGAAACGCATACATGGGCTAGGTTTTCATCGGTTTTGAACATCACACGTAATAATACCAGAAAATTATGTAATTGACAATGGTCAAAAATGCATATTTTTGCCATGGATCACAATATAATTTGCAAGAAAAAAAAATACAAGTCAATTATGCGAAAAGTTAAATACAATAAGTACACCCCCCCCCCCCCCGACTTGTACACATAACTCGTGGCTCTAGGGTTCAAAAACACTCATTTTAAAGACCACTGAGGGTCGAAATTTTCAAAAAAATTAAGCCCTAGGGGCTGTTAAAAATCGGCACACAAAAAAACACGCGAAAGCTCACGTTTTGGCCACTTTTACGCATAATACAATAACTATAGACATCATAAAATGGCTCGTGATACCATTGATGGTGATTTTATATCTAAAACATATAAAAACATTTAAAGCTCAACGGAAAAGGTCACCAAACTACGGCTCCGTATGTTGCATTTAATTAATAAATAATAACATGTATTATATCTCTTGTCGCGTAATCGATTGATTCAATGGAGCATAGAATCGAACAATGATCTTACCCTTGAGACCCACAAAATCCAACTAGCAACCAAAGGATATTGCCTCTATGAATGTCCACACTACACATAACAGTGTATCACCCGAATGCTAGTTCTTTATTCCTCACAATCTTGCTATGAACAACCTTTGTTAAGCTTGAATGATCAAAGAACAAAACCATAATTTGGGGTGTTTGTTCGACCGGTTTTAAGGTGGAAAAGGCGGAGAGGATTATTCTTGATTTGTTTTCCAAGTTATGAGATTTTAATGAAACGTAATCCAACAATAATACTTGGTAATTATACTTAGCACCCAAGTGTTCTCCTCATTGCTTCCCTTGACCCATGGCCGACCCCTATGGACCCATAAATGAGCTTCCCATTTATTTTTTGTCTAATCCATTTATTAAGTCCAATACTTACTAAATGTTGGCCCGTCAATTAATTAATTAGTCTAACGAATTAATTAACGCCCGTTAGTCGATCATGAGATATTTAACTAATATAATTATATAAATAACTTAACTACTATAATCACATTGAGTACATTATAAATGATGATACCTTGGTGTATACGTGTGTGACATTATAGGTTCACGTATTTCTAGCAGTACAATTATTTATTATGATATGAGCACTTCCCAACACGGTTATGTTATTTTTAGTTTTGACTCGACTTTGTTTCGACCCGAATTGACCCGAACTTGACCAGATGCATAGCAGACCTCTTTTCGTCGGCTCTCACGCCGTACCCACTAGCTCACGCGGTGAGTTTTTTTTTTTTTATTCTATTTATTTATTTTTTGTATTTGTATTTGTGTTTTATTGGATTATGTGTTGGCCCCTGATGCCGTACCCACCACTTTCACCATGACATCACTTTTGTTGGAAGGGGGTGTCTTGTGTTGAATGATAGATTATGGTGTAAGAGCATTGAGTATTGTGGCGAAAGGGCTCGCCGAATCCAACGTGGAGGCTTGCCGGACCTCGTCACAACCACACCACCAAACCATGAGTGCTCGCCGTTTGCAAGCTCGCCGAGTATTCGAAGAAGAAAACGACAAAACTCATTTAGTTTTTGTTGTTGTTTTTTTTTTTTTTTTTTTTTTTTTTAATATTAAATTGTGTTTATATTTGAGTGTTTGTAGTTTGAGTGTGTGTGTGTATTTAGAATGAAGAAGACGAACCAGTTGATGCAACCTTTTAAATATATACAAGTTTCAATTTATACGCTTAGACTTTAGAAAGTTTTCGTTTATACCCTTAAACATTTAGAAAATTTTAGTTTATACTTTTAACATTTAAAAAGTTTTTATTTATACATTTAAATCTTTAAAAAGTTTATTTTTTAGTTTATATGTTTTGTATTTTTTTTTGTTTGGAAAAATTGAAAAGAAAATAAAATTGAGGGTTGGTGGAGCCCAAATGGCTTAGTTGTTTTGTGTTAGACTAGTGACCAAGGGCGTGACTTTGGACTCGGTGACGGCAAAAGTCACGCGCGAGCCATGTCCAACCCCCGAAGTCACGTGCGACTCACACTTCCCAAGCCAACTTATAGTGACTTGGTCACCGAATTGAATTTGGAATAAATGTGGGGCCCATGAAAGTTTATAATCGTTGCTGTGAAAAAAAAATGAAAAAAAAAAAAAAAACAACCTTCCCCATTTTTTACTTATAAATACCCATCAATTCATCATTTTTTAAACACAAACTCACCATTTTATACTCTTATACTCTCAACTCTTTTTACTTCATCATTTTATAAAAAAATGGCTCAAGAAAACACTTCCCAAAACACCGAACGTACCCAATGAAGAAATACCCGAAACGATCCCCCGACACCAGAAGGAACGATTAACCTAGGAAATACTCACTCAAGAAAACACTCCCCGAAACACCAAACGTACCCAACGAAGAAATACCCGAAGCGATCCCCCGACACCGGAAGGAACGTTTAACCAAGGAAATACTCCCTCGTCAAACTAACAAATCAACTTACGACCACAATCATTCTATTTTAACCAACCTTACCCAAACCAACCATACCGTAACCCATACCCACAACAACACGCTTTTAACCAATCCTCACAACAATAACAACAAAACGCATTTAGCCAATTCTCGTCACAACAAAACGCGTTCCCATTCAATAACCCCAACTACATCTCACAAACCTAAATGGGTGGTTCGTCATCACAACATCATGCGCACCAACCCATATCTCCCGTTTCTTCATTCGAAATGAAGATTTGTACGAACCTCATTTTTCAGACTTTTTTTTATCAAAACAATGCTCGTGATGAATCTCTTATCGAAGTCACGGCCCCGGAACTGCCACCGGTCACAGTGAAGCCGAAAAGACGCCAAAAGAGGACGGCTCAAACCGATGAGCCACCTCGGATCATTCCATGGACCAACTAGGAAGAAATGGCATTGTGCAAAGGTAGGATTCATGTGTCCGAAGATAGTGCCATTGCTAACGCGAGGAGGGAGAATGAATTTTGGAATGAGATCGTGGCGTACATAGAGAGCAAAACAAAGTCGGATCGCTAAACGTACCATATGGTGAACGAGAAATGGAAGACGGTGCACCCGAACGTGGCTCGGTTTTGTAGAGTGTTCAATAACGTCCGAAGACGAAGATTACTACAATACGACACTTCTTAACTATGAAGCTGAACACAGAGTAAAGTTCACACTTCGTCATTGTTGGGAGGTTTTAAAAGATAGTCAGAAATGGAATGATATTGAAGTTCCAATGTTTTTAGCAAAGGAAAAAAAAGGTCCAAGAGATATAAGTCATCTGGGTCTAGTTCGTTCAACCCAGAGACTGGGGATGCTAGTATTAACCTGAATGATGACGCTGGAGACGACAAGCAAGATGAGTTGCAGGAAGTTCAACGACCAATGGGCGGGGACAAAGCGAAAGCTTTGAAGAAGAAAGGTGTGGGATCGTCGACAACTATGAATGACGAATCATTGGCTAGGATGATGATCTCAGAGTTGGCACTGTAGAACGAACGTGCCAATGAAATGAAGATGAAAGAAAGCGTTGACTTTCTGGCGATAAAAAAGGAGGTAGAAGTGGAGGAATACAAAGTAACGCAAAAAGACTTAATGTTCTATATACAGCCATATGATCACTTGATGCACTCAGAGTCACGGAAGAGATAAGGGCGGGGATAAAAAAAACTGGGGTTTGGACTTTTAGTTTTAATTTAGAAGTTTATGTAATGTTTTAATTTCGTACGTTTGCGTTTTTAATATTCGAAGTCTATGTACTATTTTTAATATTCGAAGTTTATGTAATGTTTTAATTTCGTACGTTTGAGTTTTTAATTTTATACGCTTACGTTTTTATATTTGTACGTTTACGTTTTTAATTTTGTAAGTATTAAAAAAATGGGTAGTAACTTAGTGACCATGTCAACAAAAAGGTGGGAGAGAGTGGGGGGAAGGGAGAGGAGAGAGAAAGTTGATGTGGCGCTGATGCGTAAGGTGGAAATGTGTAGTAACTTAGGCTGGGCGCAGAAGGGAGGGTCGACCGATCCCCCTATCGTGGGTTGTCGATCGCCTATCGATCGGTTCTTTTTTTTTTTTTTTTTTTTTTTAGTCGACCTGACGACCAGTTGAGAATGCAAGATATGGACAAAACAATCCCACTTTTAATGATTATGATGGATTTAAGTTGTAGTGTGTGTGTATGTTTTCAGTGTGTGTAAAAGTTAAGAAGTTAACTTTTTTTTTTTTTTTGGTAAATGTGTGTTGGAAGTTGGGCATACGTTTGACCTTGTAAATTATAGTTTTGTAATTTTTTTTTTGTGGTAAAGGTGTGTAAAGCCTTTTGTGGTAAATGTAGTGTTTGCTACTTTTATTTATTTATTTATTTATTTATTTTTAAAAATTTTAGTTTTGTATTTTTTTAGATATTATTTGTAAAGCCGTTTATAGAAGAAGAAAAAGAAAAGAAAAAAGTAATGAAATTAAAATTTGTTAGTTGAAAAAAAAAAAAAAAAAAAAAAAAAAAAAAAAAAAAAAAAAAAAAAAGATGAAGCTCGCCCTTACTGTGGAAAAAAATCGCTTGTATGTCGCCGAAAAGAGAAAGCTGATGTGGCAGGTAAAATGATGGTCGCTACTGGTCACTACTGTGCCCAGCCTTAGTGACCATGGTCACTAGTCTTATGAGTGAGGGTGTATTTTGAAGTGTGAGTGTTGAAATAATGTGGCATCCGGTGAGGCTCAAATGAAGAGCCAAAGCTCTTCACCACACTCAATGCTCTAATAGAAAAAAGCGAAGTGACAACATTTTTTTTTATGACACGAGCCTACGACACTATTAGGGCTGTTCAAATCGCTCGGCGCTCGCCGATCGCTCGAAATTTGCTCGGAAAATGCTCGCTCGATTTTTCGCTCGGTGTAAGGCGATCGCTCGGTTGTTTGTAAACGAGCCAAGCACGAGCAAAGGTCCGCTCGGCTCGGTTCGGCTCGATATAATTTTTATTAATTTATTATATATATAATTATATATATACACATTAATTATAATTATATTTATAATTTTATACATACCACTCTATTGGGTTTGGCTCAATATATACAATTATATTTATAGTTACTGGCCCAGTCAACACAATGATACCTTAACACTAAGTTTAATTGTAAAACCCTAAGTCGTGAAAAGACATGCTTGACTTCCTATTCCCATTAGTTGTCCGCCATCAATCGTCTCCCGCTGTCAACCTACGCGACAATCGTTCTCTGTAGTATGCTCATCGCCTCACTGGCCTCAACCTGAGCCTCATTCTCGGACAATCGGACCTCAAACTTAGTGTCATCCTCGGACGGTCGAACCTCGGTCATCACTAGGCGGCGAGAACATTAAAGGAAACAACCCAAATTTATGGTTGTCCGAAAAACTCGCCGCTCGTCGCTCGCTCGAAAAAATGTCCGCTCGAAAAATGCTCGCTCGATTTCCGGCTCGGTTGTAAATGAGCCGATCGGCTCGGCTCGGTTTGTAAATGAGCCAAGCACGAGCAAAGGTCCGCTCGGTTCGGCTCGGCTCGTGAACAGCCCTAGACACTATAAGGTATCTTGTGCTCTAATTATAAAACTTTTGAAATTTGTCATTTATTGTTGGTTTTTACTCTTTTTTTTGGAAGGCGACTTTCAATTTTTGGTTTAGAGTCGTACTTGCCACTTTGGCAGGCCCTCATCCACCACATACCCAGACTATGTTGTCTGAACTGGGTCCACGCTGGTGCAGTGGGGATTAAACGGCTTCCGCTCGGAAACTGTACTCCTTTGTTTTGTCTTCCAAAGAAAAGAGGATCACTAAAATTTAAAACCTAATTCCTGTCTTTTTCCACTTCGCTTGTATTGTTTGTTGGTGGGGTTTTGTAGTTAATGGAAACGGACGGGTTAGATTATACTTCATTTGATGGTTCTACAAGGAAGACCTAAGGTAGGTTATAGAAAAGAAAGAACAGAAAAGAAGGATAAATAAAGGAATTTTTGATTGGTCCGGGAATCCTATCTTGGATTCGGTATGGATAAAAGATCTTCATATGTTATATACTATTAATTCTCCACGACTAATTAATTTAATAGCTCAGATATTGTTATTCATGATATTGATCCGATTCAATATCATCGATAGGTAATGCATTCATTGAATTGACAGTGGGGATTAAACGGCTTCCGCTCGGAAACTGTACTGCCTCCACACGAGATTACTCGCTGGAGTAACAGCCGGATGAAAACTGGGGCCGGCTCGGATTCGAACCTGCGCAACCACTGGCTCACAGACTCTCCTCTTCATTGCCTAATATCAACAAACCCTGTGATCAATGAGGACTTCCCAAATGGTCACCCATCCGGTACTACTCTCACCGTGGCTCGCTTAACAAGTTAAGCACTCACCACTACAGTATATAAATTGTTACTGTATTATCTGTACCTTTTAAGCTATAGCTAAAAGTACAATTTTCTACTTTCCTGTCATCCTAATTGCCTGACGTCGAGTTGAATTGGGATCTTAATCAAACAATTTTTGGCATATTTATAGAAAGACTGTTTTTGACTTTTTTCTCCGGATTGGACTCCAATATCGTTTTATTTGGGCTAAAAGCCAATACAATCTGAATCAGTAAATCAAATATTATTTTTGTCATCCATGAAGTGTGGACTCATTTTTCTATCAAGTTTGAAATTATAAAATTCCAACGATACACTTGTTCTACTTTGCTCTACTTAAAGATATAATTGATAGGTGTACAAAAGTCGTCCAATATCTATAAATTCAACTTCATTAGAAAATCCACAAAGAAAAAACGAAATACATTTCCTATACACAAAATTATCAGTTAATGAAGATGTTTAGTATATTTCTAGCATAAAAGTTTGATAAGTTATATATCTTTTTACTAATTTTTTTTTCTTATTGTTCTACATTTTTTTTCTTCTTATTGTTCTACATTTCATGTGTTAATCACTTCATCATACATGGACTCACTATCTCACTCACCGTTAGATGTTTAACATGTGACAGTGTGATGATATATATATGAGTACGATTAAAAAGATTTAAAATTTCTCTAAAATTTATACGATTTGTTATTCAGTTAAATCTAGTTAGCGATTAGAGATATAGTAATACGAAGTATATACAAAACCTAAACATGATAAATCGATTATAGATGATAGATCATAAACAAAATTTAAACAACCAACTGAATTTTCATTCTTCAAAAACGATATAACTTTTTATCATACAATCCGAAATGTAAGATGTCTCATTTTCTTAAGAACTTATAATATTTCGCGCCTTCATATTTTACTTGACGGCAAAACTTTCTTTGATAACCAGGGTGATCAGATATGATTTTCATTGACAAAAAAATATTTGGTTTGTATTTTGTGTAGTGTATAAACGGAATCTACTATTGGGCGCACGTTAGCTGAATTGGGCTGATAAGTTATTGGGCTTATTCATGTGTCTTTAAGCTGCTAGTTTCATAGTCCACAGCTAATCGGGTTTTGGGTTTGATGTTTTTAAAGATTTTATATACTGTAAATGTTAATGGACTAATATAAAACTCTAAAACTTAAAAAAAATTAGGATTAAAATATGCTATTAGTTTTTAAACAAAGACAACTTTTATATAATAAGAGAAACTTGTTTGTAACTATCCATCTTTTTATTTACAAATAGGAGAGCTCAATTGCAAAATCAGAGAAGAAATTTAGTGGAGAGAAAAATGAAAATAAGTATGGCTTTGTGAGCTTCTTTTTTAGATTTTTACTTAGGTGTAAATAAACGTTATATTTTGATTGGTTAATAAAATTGACAATCAAACCTTAAACTTAAAAAAAAAGCTAATCTTAAATATAATTTTATGCACTTAAGTGTAAAATCTTCAATTTTTATAAATTTTAGACAACTTATATATTTCACAAAATTCTCATATACTTTAAACTTTTTTTTTTTTTTTTTTTTAAATAAATAATATAAACTACTATTGCTATTGCTATGCCATTATACAAGCTAATTTAACAAAGATGGAGAGTTGTCTAGCGATATGCACATTTAGATTTAAGTTACACTAGTTCAAGTAAACGCCAAAGCCATATAACTTTATTTTTAGTATTGAGGTGATACAATGAAAGTGCACATGTGTGTTGTTTTCATTACTCCATAATTCATGTGGTTCATATATAAAGGGTCATCTACATCATCTCAAGCAGTATTTTAACCTCAACCAATTTGTTTCAAGTCTGGTTTTGTTGGGTTCTACCACTCTTTGTCGTAGATAACGTTACTTCAAGTCTTCAATTAAATAAAATTATCAAACCTTTCTATGATAATAAAGACTATTATAAGCAACGGCGGACCATGACTCTAAGTTATCTGGTGAACAATTTTTTTGTATGGGTATAAAGGGAAAAATGAACTAAAAGTTATGATTTCATTAAAACTATAAGAAAACTTTTTTTTTTTTTTTTTGGACATATCAGGAGACTAACTGAAAAAGACAAGTATTTGTGTGACATAAAATTTCAGAACCAGATTCATTTAAGAGAAATTAGGATATTTTACGAAAATTTACACTAAACGACAAATATATATCGGGTTCTCGTGAACCCCTGAAAAACCCCAACGCTCGCCCTTGATTATAAGGTTTAGAAACAACCTAGTTTATTAAAGCACGCTTGTTAGTTCTTTAAGCAAGTTTAAAGAAAAGAACATATATCCGGTTGATTCAGTATTAGTAACTCGTTTCAAGAAAAATACCTTGAAACGAGTTAACTATTTGATAATTAAGACTGTCGTAAGGTTTAGAAAACCACTTCAACCTAGTTGGTTTTCTACTTCTTTTTCGTGTTGTCTAAAAATAGGTCTAGCTCTTACATATTTCAACGTTTCGACCAGTATCTTTTCTATAGTAAAGCCCAAAGTTATATCATTTCGTTTACACAAGACATTAAATGGAAGCATGTTTCGTCACGGATCTATAGATAGTGATGACACATCCTCTTTGTACTTTTACGTACCACGAAATGTAATATCTTATAGGTTTGTGCACGTATTTTAATCTAGCAAGGTGACTAAATGAGTAAGTTACGTGTATCAATTGCATAATCAGTTTTTATTCTCTGTCAATTAGGCATTTCAATCATATATAAGAGTGATTCCTCACCTATCCTGTCAGGGCCCAGTTGAACGCTCGAGTATAGATGTGCTGCTAAATGGATGGATCTTATCAACGTCCATGAATGATAAATAATAGATTGAACCGCCGAATCGGAAAAATTGGGTGCTATCATATAGCTTTGTATCGGCTACGTTCACGAGTTGGAGATAAGCGGACTCGAACCGCTGACATCCGCCGCAGGGTAAACCACCGCCTCTCAGGTCCCCCGACTGATTCTACCATTTTGAGAGCTGTATGTAACTACAGTTCTTTATGGGCGGGGGAAATCTCCTAAATTACAAGAGAGGAAGATAGAGTTTGTTCTTAAAGATGACAACAAAGTGCATTTACGTTAATTGAAGTGATCGATGCATACATATTGATATTTCACTTACATTGATTTATACCATATTCAAAAGCTTTAGAACCTTTGAAATGTTAAATGACTGTTTTCTATAGCTAAAGAGGCACCCTTTTGTTAATCATAAGTATGACATGATCTTGCAATTATTACATTTTTAGCACATGTAAGTACCATTATTAAGCAGCATGTTCTCATAATATAAAGTCAATTCTTGGATCTAAATACATACACGTATACAAGGGTAGACGTTGAGCTAATTCGACTCTTTTTGGCTAATTGGTTTACATTATTGAGTCATGCTACTATAAACTCATCTAACTAAAAACAAGATATTTATATTTAACAGTTAATGCTAGTATATAATAGCGTAGCGTAAGGCTCTCCATAAGAGACCTAGTTAAGGTCACTTTTCTATGCATAATATATTGTTCATTGATGTAAGACACTCTACTAAACTATAAAGTAAGCAACTATATATATTAAACTTATGACGATTTTTCCATCCAACTCTCAAGAGTTATTCAACTCCATTTAATTACATCTAAACCGAACCATGTTTAATGTCAATAACTATTTAATATGCTCACAAAATTTATTTGTACCAGAATTTTCCGTCTTGCCTGGTCAATCATTTCTTGCATTTCTCACCTCCACACGACAGATAGTTCCACCCCTTTCTAGTTATGACATTGTTTATCCTCACCTTACAGTTGAAGGTTGAACTCTGGAAAGAGAAACAGGAGGTCAATAGGAGGCAATAGAATATAATTACACTAACAAAACATTAGGGAGGAAGATGAGTACATCATTTTTCCTGGCCCACATCAACACATTCTTAAGGGTCCTAGCCTTTGGTACAGAGTGATCAACCGGTACAACTTCCCTTTTTAGATTGATAGCACTGCAAGCAACATTAATGGTAATGGCTAACATGATCCAAGTAATTAATGGTGTATGGAAAAGGTAACTTTGATTACCTAACTCCCGCTTTAAAATCTTTCAGGGTTGGAATGTCATCATCATCCAGAATCAGTGTGGAGGAGCTGCTCGACAAATAAAGCTTATCTGAAAGGTAAATACCAATATTGAGTTAATCCTTGAATGTTTTAAACAATGGGAAAACATTATGTTGAATGGACCCTTACTATTGTAGTGTTTAGCATTGACTGAAGTTAGAATCATGGCGCACAACCTAGTATATTTGGTTTTCTTTTCTAGCAACACATCGCCTAGCCCCGCCCCCCCCCCCCGATAGGGTCACCCTAATTAACTGGCCACTGTTTAATGAAATACAAAACCAACCATTTGGTTTGCAATATATGGTTAGTTGTAACAACCATACACAATAACACATACCTTTTGTTGGCAAGATGGAAATCAAGATTCATGGAACCTGTTCTCTGGTAAGTGGTCCTACCCACATTGGTGATATAACCAACAACATCTGGAAGGTGTGCACTAAATTATAACTGTAGCTATAATTTGAGAAGCAGCATAAAATATTGAACAAACATGACCTTACAAATCAGGAATTTATTAAAGGTGGGTTCAAGATTCTCAAAAGCCACCAATTGGAATGGATGTCTGACAAAGCCATCCGGCTTGACCACAGCTTTCCTTACCGTCGTTGCTCCATCAAATTCAATCATGTAAGCATAGTCTTTCATAACCCGATACTCATCCTTATTTGGTATGACACTAAAGTCTTTGATTGAGTAATCACGCAATCTTTTAACTTTTCAACAAAATTATGTGAAACGGTGGCCTTTGAAGTACAGTGCATGATATTACCCTGCAAGAACAATATATAAGCTGTTTAGTGAATAATGTTTGTGACCCCTGAATCCCAAACCATCAAGAAAATATACAACCCATGCATCTTTCTGGTTTCTAATAATTTTATACAAAGCTATATTTGTGATTGTCACCATTTGCTTTACTTGCAGGGGAACCAAGGCCTAACTTACCTTCCCATCAGAAACAATGAAATATGTACTCAAATAACGCCTGGAGACAGCATTCACATCCCTTTTTCTACACACCATGACTAGGGGTGTTCTTTAAACGCTTTGACCCAAAAAACCGACCGATCCAAATGACATTGGGCGAAATGGGTTTGGCTTATTTGGGTTTGGTTCGGATTTTTGGGTGCACCCGAAATAATATACGGTTTTATGGTTCGACTTTGGGTTCAAGCTTTCCTATTCGGTTTCCACCTGAATACCCGAACAATAACAAAGGAGCGTTTAATCTATTTATATAAATTATACTTTCATAATATAGAAACCTTCAATCAAATATTTGGAATGAGAGAGATTTGCTTGGTTATGTAAGATCCTGTGAAAAACCCTTGTAATCAATCTTAACGATTAATAATAATCTCGTATTACTGTTTCCTAACGCCCATTTTTGCTAGAAATTTAAACTTTTCGTTATTGTTATTAATAACAATGCATTATATATATATATATATATATATATATATATATATATATATATATATATATATATATATATATATATATATATATATATATATATATATATATATATATATATATACGCAACAACACATTTTTACGATCAATATCATGAGACAATAATCACAACAAGAATTAACATGTCTATAACACATTCAATACAGAACCATTTCTCACCAACAATATTTAATCAAAATCTAAGTACCACACTTAAGCTAATCCTATCCTAAACTAAGATCAATTGGACCCTAAAGAATTCGGCCCACATAACCCCACTAGCCCACCGAATTCACATAACCCCATCACAGCCCACCCAACACACCATTTGAGTTGTTGAATTTCCTTGCTTCCTGTTTCATCAATCGATACAACACACCTTCAAGAACCCACATGCAAATCTTAAATGTCGAATGTGGCCTTTATACATTTTAACCAATAAAACCATCGAAACTCACAGTCCAATCACCACAACCCTTACTTCATTTTCCTTCCTTTGCTTTCAACACCCGATCGCTACCCCACTTTTAAAAACTCGATCGTATTTTAATATCGAAACTTAACCCTCACCTACTTGTACACATTCAAATGCACCACATACTTAACTACCAAAATGCAAAAACCTCGCCAAGAATATCAAGCAATAACGCGATAATAAAACCCATATTAATTGTTCTATACTCGACCCATACACTTAATAGTAACAGCCGAAACACTACCACTTTGCATGACACGTATTCCTATAGTCCTTCAACTATATTCCCAACTAAATGTGATACTTCTAAGACCCCGACTTGTAGCTAAGCAGCACAACATTGGTCAATGTTAACCTAATAAGATACAAAAACTAAACCAACTCATTATAAATTCCAAGTGTTACTGCAACCTTAACACCCTTCTTAATAATGTTGTACGAATAAATCAAGAAGTTAGAAATAAATTAGTGGCTAGCTAGTTCAAGTATTGGATGAGTGTTAAACCAAATCGAATGAAGCAAGATTCCAAGTACTAGCATCCAAAACCCCAACCACCAATAATCATTCACACACAAATTAGGATAGCAAAGACACACAAGTGTCCCCTAGTTACAGTATCTACTATCATTGAGTCAATAAGTCAAAGGAAGGTAGCAGATATTTTTCCTATAAAAGGAAATCATTCATTCGATTCACTCTTCTTTTCTATCACCCATCACCTTCTATCAACATCAATACATTCCTTAAACACCACAAGTGAAACTTTCTGTCGAAGACTTTGGAAGCAAAGTTAATAAGAACAAGATCGTATAAAGTCATTTCAAAGCTCACTACTTTCCTTGTGCCTCATTCGAACAGCCGATATTCTCTCCACCACCTTTCTCAAAGGTGTTGTAAGTCTTCTTATTCCCTCTTAAATATATTTCACATACTCACATGCATGCACATTCCATGCTACATTTCGAAACGTGTCTATCTTATTTCATATATATACCATACAGTCACAAATCTTTCTCACATTTATCCTATGAGCACGACCTTGCATTATTTTGGTAAACATCAGATCGAACATGGCAACTTATCAATAATTTATACGCATCAATCTACTCGAACACGTACACATGCATTACATGCAACCCTCGTACATCACCCTATAAATAAAATGGGAAAAACTAAAGCATGCTAAGCATTCATACATAATCGAACAGTCCCAATAATGTCTTCAAAATAATCTCACATCTCGCTAAATAAGTTAACGACCATATCCTATCGTGACACGACTTAATATACCACGTAACCGACGACACTTTTCATTTAGACAATCCTTAAACACACTCAAGTATCGACCCTAAAAATGAACCCTCTTAATTCGATCGGACCATACAAACCCAAGTAAAAATTTAACTAAGTATTTCAAACAAAAAGGACCCTTCGACATAGCCAACTAGCAACAAGTTTACTTCAAATTCATGAAAATGGCACGCATATATTTTCACTCAACTCGACAGTACACATGGGAAACAATATTTTTCATTTTCTAAGATCCCTCTCATAACCCCATCTCGACACTTAAAATAAATCCTTTTTAATGCTACTCGACTAGTGCAAACAATTAGAAAGTTTTATGGTACTTTTCAAAAACTTATCTCATTCGACCAGCCTAAAAACCATTACTATATTTTCGAAATCTTGTATATAATATATATAAATTATTATATCACTCGATCGACAAGCTGGCAAACTGTATTTTTCATGTTCTAAATTCGACCCCATAAGCTTGTTATCACGCTCAAAACAATTCATGTTGATCGACCAGCACCTAGTAACTAACACATATTTTCAGAAATTTATTTAGACAATCGGTTGGGCCAAAATCAAGCCCAACAAGGATTTTCGATAACAAGGCCCAACAGGCCCATATAATATATTTTTAGAATCCTAAAAATAGCCCAAATCTAAGCCCAAAACAGTTTTCACGCCCTCGCCTCTAAATTTGTTAACGGACTTTAAACCAATTCGTTAATCGGCCCAATAAGGTAAAAATAATCTCATTTCTGGAATAAACACTTGAAATCAGTTAAAATAAACTTAATAAAGTTACAGAAATTTTCAGAATATTTTTTCCGTCATTTTTATGCAAAAAGGACTAAAAATGTATCGCGACTTAACCAAAAAGGACTAAAACTGCCAAACCTGGAAACTAAGGGACTGAAGCTGTGAAAACAGTTGTAAAGGACTTAATTTGACATACCATTGAACTCCAAGCCTTATATGGACATCTGGACAATTATTGGACTATTATTAGACTATGGACTGAATAAGGACTAACGACGTAACGCAAACCACGGTTAGGGTAGAAAATGTAAAATATGGAAAGATCAAGGACCAACTGTACTAACTTGTCATTCTTATCTTCTTTTTTATTTTTGCTCCATATCTTTACTTTTTATGCATATTTGCATTATATTTGCATAT
Organism: Artemisia tridentata subsp. tridentata; assembly: GCA_021014915.2. Lineage (NCBI taxonomy): Eukaryota > Viridiplantae > Streptophyta > Magnoliopsida > Asterales > Asteraceae > Artemisia > Artemisia tridentata. The sequence continues at coordinate 103,155,883 of CP139508.1, read as the reverse complement.
TAGTATTAGCGATAGAAATATTTCATATTAATATCTTATTTACTCGTTGGAGATATGATCTTACGAGATGTACAAGCACCATAATCATATCACACCTTCACTCTCAATGATTTGATCGTCGTATATCATTAGTTAATCATCATCCATACACACACACCACTAGAAATTAGTCAGATTCTCAGTTATTTATATATTTACCAGGTTTTATATCGAAGTTGTTATAATCACCTCTGAGTTTATTTTTACCATCACCAGGAACGCATAAGGTGAGTCATGGCCTCACTTTTTAAACTCTTTATACTTTTTAAACTCTGTGAGGGGGATACATGCTATAACTAAATCACAAGTATTTTTCTGTATGCTACCTGACTTGATATATGCCTAAGTACACCATATTGCCATAAGACCCTTTATCATGAGCCATTAATCACTGCGGTGAACGCGAATATAATGAATAGATCTATTAGAGGTTGACGACCTATCCCACTAATACTGTGACGGAATGCTTTTTGCTAGTCGTATTAGTCGCGATGCATTATATTTGAGAGAAATAGGAATTGGCAAAATCACCTATTACACGAGGGCAAAACTTTCATCATTAATTTGGTGGACACCTCCGTTTATGCGGTACTTTGTTAACGTTTGCGTGTCATGAGACTTAGGGCAATATATGAACTGCAATATCAATCTTTTAAACTGATTGTATCTCCAATACAATCTTACTTGTGATTGAACTGATATTTAAACTACAAACTCCATGATTTCACTCAACATTATGTTGACTTTTAAGCATGTATCTCAGGGAACTAAAGCGGAGCAAGGCAAGGCATGGAGCAGGCGCACCCTATCTTAAATAAATGGTGTAAAATAAAGTTGTAATTCAGTTAAATTGATGTTCTTTAGAGAAACCTTAGTACTCTGATGTAACGCCTTGTAACTGAATTTGTATTATGGACCTATGTAAATTAAAAATGCCGTCTCAGGCTGTTTTTCTATAATTTTGTATTCGATCCTCACAGTAACACCCAAATAAATCTTCCGCTGCCACAAAACAAATTTGGGGGTGTTACAGGTTACTTAAAATTCTAGCTTTAATCTTTGAAGGTGATTCTGTCACAGCCAAAATCACGCACACAAATCACGCACTCGGTAATTATCAATCAATTTCTTCCCCTATAAATGATAATTGGGTTTTTGATGAAAGATTAGCATATCACTTCAAGTCTAACATTCATACTCTATTTAAGAAGTGCGTTATTTTTCTTTTATGTGTATTTTGTATACTCGTAACTATCCATTTTTTAGGCATATAACTTGATATGATGTACCGATGACTTGATATTAATCAATAATCAGTTTATTGTTATTATTTAACTACATTTGTTGCAAGTTGCAACCTGTGTGGATGTTTTATTAAGTTATAATAATGTTAAGGACAATTACCTTTTATAGATCATTCTCTTATTTGGTTTTATGGAGAACCGACCCAAATAACCCGATTACTTATTTGGTCGGTTTGGTTTGGTTTTGATTAATTTGGTTTGGGTATTGGTTGGTCAAATATATTTTTAAAAACCAAATAACCCAAACTGATTAACCCTACTAAACCGTAAACCGCCCGAACGTACACAACTATGGTTCCCGAGACACCCACATCCAGTGCATCAAAGAAAAGCTGGCTGTTTGCCTGGATGGACTTGTCTGAAGTTATGAGTTTGGTTTCAACTGCTTGGCTGGACCTGTCTGCCATTATAGGTTTAGTTTCAGTTATCCAGGGATGTAAGCTCAAGTTGGAGGTGTGTAAAGCTTCAAAAATCCACACCATATTTATACAGCTCACATCCTTTTTGGGTTTGTGCTGTAATTGGTAAATTATGTGGTATTAATGGAGATGGTTGATATACTTAACCTGTAAACTGCCCATGTTTGTGTTGTAACTGCACAATTATGTGCAAAGAGATGGTTGATTTGCCTAGAATTGATTCGACCCAGGTTTGTGTCGTAACTGCACAAATATGTGCACATTAATGGAGATGGTTGATTTTCCTGCAAATCATTCTTACATTAAATTCGCCAATGTTGAGGCCTACATATGTTACCTTCAATTCGTGAGACATTTATCATGAGCACTTTATATTTATAAGGCAATTGAGTCTTTTAGAAAATCCACACCATATTTATACATCTCACATGCTTTTTGGGTTTGTGATGTAACTGGTAAATTATGTGGTATTAATGGAGATGGTTGATATACTTAACCTGTAAACTGCCCATGTTTGTGTTGTAACTGCACAATTATGTGCAAAGAGATGGTTGATTTTCCTAGAATTGATTCGACCCAGGTTTGTGTCGTAACTGCACAAATATATGCACATTAATGGAGATGGTTGATTTGCCTGCAAATCATTCTTAAATTAAATTCGCCAATGCTGAGGCCTGCATATGTTACCTTCAATTCGTGAGACATTAATCATGAGCACTTTGCATTTATAAGGCAACTGAGTCTTTTAGTATATAAGATGTCATTCTATTACAGACTCATTTTTTCATTTTTTATTTATGATTTAAGTTAGATGGATAAAATTACTCTTGAACGCGTAAATCCAATCTCATATCGATGAAAGTATTTTCTCAAAGTTAACATATAAGCTTGTTGAGTTACCTCTTTTATCACTAAATGGTTCTAAGTAGAAACCATATTAGGTTTATACGTTGAGTTTAGTGAGATTTTAGGTCGGAAGTACCTTACCAATTATTTGTGTAGTAGAGATGTATTTTGTTGTTGACTACATTTAGGAGGTTCAAGTTCACCGATACAATCAAATTCAAACGAAGCTAACTTTGGATCATAAAAAAGTTAACATGGCGCCTCACAAAAGTTTGTATAAGCAATCAGATTTTCTTAAACATAGTTGGTGAAATTTTCTTAAACCGAAAATACTTCAAATTAACATTTCTTTGTATAGAAGCAATCAGATTTAAAGAGCAAATGTCCATTTCAACTTTCTTTGCATATAAGCAATTTCCTTTACAAGAATAAATCCCATATCAATCACAGATTCAAAACTAAAGACTAAGTTACGTTTATTCCGAAACCTATTTGATTACATAGGATATGTTTGGCGAAAATAGCACTATCAGTAGTAGTTAGCAGTAGAAATAAGTCGTAGCAGAAAAAAGTAGCTATTTGTTTTCATAAAGCGTTTGATAACATATTTGTATAATTGTAATTATTAAGTGTAAACGCTAGTTGCTAGTAAATGTTCCTTCAAGTAGCATTTTGATTTGGGCGTTTATAGAAATTAGAACTGTCAATTACTTGTTACCAAACAAACATTGTGTAAAGACCAAGATTCACGTATGGAGGTGGAGGAAACACATTAAACGCGAACTAAAGATTAAACATTATAAATTTCGGTTTATTGATTGGGAGGTGTGTATGTTTTCTAGAGAGATAAAGGAGAGAAAACATACACACCTCATGAACCTGTGAATCCTCAACCTTCCTAGTGTTGACTAGGAAGGTATTTATGCTAAGAATACATGGCCTAACTTAGCTAGAATGACTAAACTAGTCCTTGTAAAAAGAAAGAAGTG
>CP139508.1:102905101-103152186 GCA_021014915.2 Artemisia tridentata subsp. tridentata | reverse complement strand
ACCACGAGTATCAGGATTTTCGAGTACGTTTTGAAGATATTTGAAGATAAAATTCATTCTGCTAATATATTTCCTTTGGGAATGTTTGATTCGATATTATTCTGAATATGGATTTGTTGACTGAGCACCGAGATGCTAACAACGGTCATATTAAATTTGTCATCTTTGGCGATTTGAGAAACTCAAAATTCTGTACCATGGTTCCCAACTTGGTAGACAATTATGATCACCTTTGCTTTGAAAACTCATACGTTAATCTCTTGCGGTTGTGAAGATGCTTCGTTTAATAAAACTCGCCTCGAAAGTTATTCGGTTGTTTGAAATGTTCACGACATATTCCTTAATGAGCTACCAAGATTTCCATCTGAATGTGAAGTTGTTTTGATCTGGTTATAAGGATTTGTTTAGTCACGACTCGAGGTAGAATGTGATTGCAATAAAGACATGTGTATATGATGCAAGTATTATGACACCTGGCCAACGTGATAATAGTTACATCATATAACTTGAACTTATTGGGATCATAGGATATTTTGAGAAGTGCCTGAGGTCAGTAAGTTGGATGATTCAGAAACCTTATCCGTATAAGAGGAACGTTTTGCCTTATTGCCTATTCAATTTCTATGTATGAAATTTCTCAATGGTTGACTTAAGGTATGATTTTCTTCAGTTACGAACAAGATGTCCCTAGAATTGCTTTTCGTATTCGTCATGATCTCTACGAGCGTTGGGATGCCAATTGTTTTTGCTATTGCTCCGACTGTTCCTATGGACTTGATAAATTGCGTCTTTCATGAATACTTGGATAATTTTTTATAGTATGACATAATGGTATATTCAGAGACGAAGGAGAAACACGAGGATCATCTTCGTATTTTGTGTTGGAATTTCTATGTTAGAAGAAGATCTATGTAGTATCCTCGAAGAGTAAATTTTGGTTAGGATGAAGAAGGAGAGGATAATTTTGAAGAGCTGAAAAGAAATTTGTCTCTACTCAAGAAGGACACTTAGTTATGTCTTTATGCAACACGGGAAGATTATTGGTTATGCATCAATACAGCTAGAACCGTAGGAGGTGGACTATCCGACTCATGAATTGGGGTAATTCGTGACAGACATGAAGAAGCTCAGGAGCAAGACGGTGGAATATGATCTCTGTTAGAAGACTTGAAGGAAGCGGTTTTGATTGAAGTGCACAGTTCAAATTGCTCTATTCATCTTAGTTGTACTATTGTGTATAGAGATTTGAAGCAGAAATTTTGATGGAATGATATGAAGATGATTGTGACTACAATGGTGGCGAAGTGTTTAGCATGTCAACAGGTTAAGAGTTAGCATAAGCGTACAAGTGATTTTCCTAAGCTTTAGATGTTCTTATGTGGAAGTGGGATTAAACCTTTTTGGACTTTTAACGGGATTTCCGCGCACATTTAGGAAGGGAGATATGATTTGGATTGTGGTAGATCGTTTGACTAGGTCGGCTCAGTTTAGAAGATTGGCAGAGATTTTTTTCGGCAGAAGATTATTCAAGCTACATGGCGCACCTGCAGTGATCGTGTCAGAGATTCGCGTTTTGCTTCACACTTCTAGAAAGAGATATAGAAGACTATGGGAATTAGACTCAGGTTTTAGTACACCTTTTCGTTGAATTAAGTCAGAGAGTTACTTATTGAAGGTCCGGAGTTGATTACTGTGACTAATGGATTAATTATCATTGTAGAAGAGAAATTTTGAAACTGTAGACCGGGAATTTGTGTGTTCCGTATGATGTTCCGCACAGAAGAGTTGGATGTTTTGGCATATAAGGAAGATTTAGTTCGCGATACGTTAGAACTTAGATTCGTTCTTATCCGTACGATTATCCTACCTATTCATTATGCTTGCGAATACGTTTTGATATTCTGATATGTGCTTCTCAGATTATTAGCAAGTTCCCTTAGTCCGTTCTGAATCTGGATAGAGTTGATGAAGTTTTCTACCGTTTAGCACTACCTCCGTATTTGCCTCGTGTGTATATGTGTTTCATATATCACTTTGTGAGACTACTACTATCATCTGTTACGTATTTGTTTCGCATCCGTTGGATCAGATTTGTTATGATTTGTGTTTTGTTGGAGAGCCGGGGCTATCCTAAATTTTTTGGATCGAGTCAAGAGAAAATTTTACCGTTCGTTAAAATCTTTTGGAAGAACCTCTCTGAGCGTGAGGCTATTTATGGTCAGTTTGTTTTCGTGATTCGGCACATATTCATTTTGACTTTCCTATTTCAATTTCGCGGATGAAATTTTTTTTAGAGGGGAAGAATTATAATAACCTGAAATATGAATTGGCCTTTTAACTTTTGAATACGAATTTTTCATAAGATCTTTGAACATTTGATTAATTTAATGTTTATGTCATAAGTTAAGATACGAATTGGAAATCATAAACCTAAGCCACAAATAAAAATGACACAAACTAATAATTTAACATCACACGTTTTCTTATTTGGGAAAGGATCTGATTTTTATTTTGCCTCACCTTTAACCCAAGCGACCCATTCTTTTATTTTTCCAACACACACATGTTTTTATTTTGTAAAAAGGATAAGAACCAATCAGTTATATTTCTTGTAAATAAAAGATACGGATATCTCATTTCAAAAACTATACACGACCTACCATACGAAATACACGGTCAACTACTCTCCACGAAAACCTAATATTAGTCGAACAGTTTGTTTAGCACATTCATATAATCACCTTCTCCCTTGTTTCATACGAACAACACACACGCAACAACATCAAATACAATCCGATCCATTGTTATTGTGAAACGGAAGAATCGACTAAGGCTTGGAAGGTTTAGTTCGCGGTTTAGTTCGAAGGACTGGTTGGTTCGTAGGGTTTTGATACGCCTATTGTTTTCGTATTTCATTCATTCAATCCGACACAATGTATCTCCAAACTCTGTTTTGATGTTGTTCTTGGTTGCCTCGTACGTACATATATATGGACCACTTATATGCGTCTCATTTTGTTATTAGTAAAGCTACACAACCAATAAACCAAAACCAGGTCACGTTTAAAAGAGTCACACAACTCGTAATATATGATCGTTTGATTGTTCTTGCTTCGTTATTTTGAAGAGACATACTAAAGTAATACCAAAGCCTTTGTCACATAAAATATATAAAGTACACTCGTATGCATGAAACCATAATCGTTTTGTTTTGATAAATAAATAGGTTCACACGTAAACAATACGGATGCATGTCGTGATTATGTTTTGAGTCGAGTCATAAGATATGTGTGAGTCGCGTACATTTGTCTTGGTTGTGTCGCATGTGTATTAAACTTTGTCGATCCTAGATTACTTTGAAACGCACTCATTTTAAAACTTGTTTTAGCGACGGTATTTTGAAAACTAGATTTGCATGGTGTAATATATGTTAAACATGTATATACAAGCTAAGTAAAAAAAAAAAAAAAAAAAAAAAAAAAAGGACGTAGGTGAGGTAATGGTTTGCGCTTCATTTATTTACATTATTTACGCTTCATTTATTTACATTATTTACGCTTCAGACCCTAAACTTTGGAAATCGACACAATAAACCCTAAACTTTTGGTTATATTAAACCGTAAAGTTTATTTAATTGTCATGTATAACCCTAAAGTATCAAAGTTACTCAATTTGTAAAGTTACTAAATCTAAAGTATCAAAGTTACTCAATTTGTAAAGTTACTAATTCGGGAAACTTACTAAATTCGGAAAGCTATTAAAAATGAAAAGTTACTAAAAATAGAAAGAAACCCCAAATGTGTAATCTGATTAAAATGAGCATTAAGTAATACGTCATTATTAATTTGTGTAGATTCCGCGAAGAGGGAGTGATCCGTCTCTTGTGACTCTTTTCTCATTTGCTTGCTTTGTATAAGGTACAGATATTCCGTCCTTTAACAGTAAGGGCATCCATTGATATAATTATCCGTTATTACCTTTGATATCAGTTTTGTTATTCGTTCTGATATTTAAATTGCTATCTCATCTTGATATTCATTAGTTATCCGTTTGATATGCTTCAGTTTAGTATTTGCTATGATTGATTTGATATAATTATGATTGCTCTTGTATTGCCCAGCTTCTGTATTTGTATTCCTAGCCATGGAGATACCATGGCCATGTCATTGACGCACCGGTGGCATGACACTATCTGGGGCGGTGTGATTAGTCCCCGGCGTTCCCATTTCTGTATATGCTATATAGCACCTTGGCCATTATGATTATCTGAGTATGTATGCTTAGCCTATAGCTAGTATATATGTACCATATTGTTTTGCAGGGAGCGTATGGATGCATCATAGGGAATCTGTATCTGTATCTAGTGATTGGTTGGTGTGTGTTCCTACACCCCATCACATTCTGGTACATTGTGAGCTAGCTACTCCATGTACAACTTTGGAATTGACTGTATATGATTTGTGATATGATTGTGATATGATTATTTGGCCTTTTCATGTATTATGCTTAGGCAGTTGGGCAATGCACTCCGATCATATATTGATTGATATTTATTATGCACTCTGATTCATATTCGTTTCGTATTCTGTTTCATCTGACATTTTCTCAGCAGGCTCTTTCCCTTTCCTTGATTTGGCATCATTTGATTCGTTATTCGCTTGATTATCGTATTTTCAGTTATTTGTTTATATCTGTTCACTGGGCTTTTTAAGCTCAGCGGCATTTCTTTTCATGCGGCAGGTTTTAGGTTGGAAACTGGGGATTGAGTGAAGTGTGCATAGGAGCTCTTAGTGGACCACCCTGACGATAGATCTCATTTGCATTTGGATTAGACTTTGGAGTTATCAACCATTTAGATTTGATTCAGACTTGTATTCTAGTTTGATAGTCAGTATGATTTAGACTTATTATGTCCTTAGTTTCATTTTGAACTTTTGTAACCTTAGTATTTATAAAAGTCTTCCGCTTGCGTTTGTTCTTTTGACATCATAATGTGGCATTTTGACCCTTGTCGGGTTGGGGTGTTACATGTATCATTCTAGACAATATGCTCCCTTGAAAGTTATTTCTTGCATATTCTGCGGTTCAAAACAAATAAAATGCGTAGATAATTGGTTCCCTATCGGATAGCATCTTATGAGGCGTGTGATTTTCCTCTTTTCTTTGCTCATTGGGTGCCTTAGTAGTAGGTTAAATTCTTTTGTACCATTTTCTCATCCAATCTTGAACTCAATCGCTTTCGCCCACTATATAGCATGCTTGATGCGTCGCCCGCCTTACACTTTGGGAATGATATTGCCATACTATTGCACCCTAACCATGGAAGTCTGTATCATTATGTTCTGAACTTTTTGGATCCTTTTATTCATTCTAATTGTTTGTGTTATATAAGTTTGATGATGTTTTCAGTTAGTTTGATGTGGAATATTACTTATATATCTATGCCTATTTTGGCATGTAACAACATCTTGTAAATTTCCCCATCTCGAGCTTCTTGCTTGACTTTTTTAATAAAATCTTGCTGTTCAAAAAAAAAAAAAAAACAAAGTTGCATCGAGTGCTGAATAAATATCCCATTTTAAAGCTTCTTGGACCTTGGTTCGACATACCATAGTTGTAGAAACCAAAATGGCAAAAGGGCCTTTCGATCTGAAATTCATACCAGATGTGTTATTTCCACGTTTACATTTTATAACATTAAGATACTTGCATCTCTTTCTACGGGTAACTCAAAATTTTAACTTATTACTATGTATAAAAAGTGTAGAAACAACCTTAATATGCATTTTCTGTGACATTTTTACTATAGTTTATAAATACACAAATGAATCATGTAGTAAGTCTCAATTGTATTTTTAGAAGCTGTAAACTGTAATACTGTATTGAAGTATTGTTTTCTTTCATTTTTACATGGCACACATCTACACATTATTTACTGATAATCAAGTTATTGAAAAAAAAAAAAAAACCCCTTTCTTCACACTCATCATGAAATTCTGATATCCTGGTAAACTTGAACCTGCAATATGTGCTTCAACAGACGTAAAAAATATTGCAAATGCACGTGTAAAATTTCAAGCTGAAACATCAATTACACTGTAACTCATATTTAACACACACCTTTATTATGAACCCGGCCTATTATGAAACAAGAAGATCTGATTAACATGACGAACAAAATTATGGCATTAGCAAACGAATTTAAAATTTACTACAAGAGATACGGTTTAGCAAGTGGTTAACGCCCCATTTTTTCAATCAAAGTAAAAATAATGAATTTCAACGGCGATGTTGTGGGTTTCTCTGATTAGAATTCTTATGTCTGATGGTGTATGCTGTACATTTTGTTACTGCATCCTAATTAACCACAGTTCCAGTAAGCGTGAATGCTCTTGTAAACTTTAGTAAGAATTGTAATTCGCCATTTTTCCACGAGTGTTATTATATTGATATTGAAGTTAATACTGAAAGATTTTAGTAACAGCTTCATGTACTCCATAGCAAGTAGGGACATAGTTTATTTGTTAGTCACACAAAATGCATTGAAGGTTTCCCTAACTGATTCATTTCTTTACTGATAGTACTTGCTCAGTCACTAGGTCATGCAAAGAAGGTTTTTAAGGACTATTGCTACTTTGCCACTTTTTCGCAAGGCTAACGGATCACACTTAATTATTATTCATTCAGAAAAAATGTATCACAATGGCGTATCTCCCGGCCATAGAGTAGTATAACCGGCATATACACTAAAATTACATCAACTAATCGACGTGTTACAAATCAACTAAAATCATCTTATATAGAATATATGATTACAGCCATGAAAAAGGTATGACAATATCCACATCTAATAAACTATAACACAATAATTATCAAAAAAAGTATCAAACACCTCCAATTCAAAAAGACGAACAAATTAGCACCAAGCTCAAAATGTACAATTTCTGAAATTGGTGAACTCCACATCATTGAGCAACTAAAAGCCTAACAAAAGCTCCTCATCTTCGGCCAGCTGTCACCTGAAAATTCTCCATCAGACTTGTGTAACTTGGTGAAGACAGCCAAATTCTGAACATGCTAGTTGCTTCCAAGAGCCACAATTGTTGCTTCCACTATCGAATACTACACATGTGTAATTTGATCATACATATAAAACTAACCGTCAACCCAAATGAAAGAGACCACCACTGCATCAGTTAGCAAGCCGCCAAACCTTCACTGAATTACAAGTGAAAAAAAAAAAAAAAAAAAAAAAAAAAAAAAAAACAAAAAAAAACAAAAAAAAACAAAAAAAAGAGGAAAAGCAGTAGAAATGATAAAAAGCAAGCACATAGTTTCAAGCTTGATGCAAATCGAAATTAACATAATCGACTAATCCATATTTTTATTCTATAATAATTAATCTTTTCTCTGTAAGTAATTTATTACTCTACGCAGGGAACACGCACTCATACAGGGACAGAGAGATACGGGAGATGGGTGACAGATAGGAAGGGAGCACACATAGCTTCAAGCATACGAGTTAACTTGAGACATCATGCAATAAAAGCCCATCTGTGCTTACTATCTTCTGTCACCACTCTTTCCCTTACGTACCCTCTTACCCTCAAACCCTAAAACCCCCAACACCACAATATATTTACAATTAACGACAAATGTACTTTAAGAGATTCAGAAGGGTTCAGGGGCATTGACAAGTATGCCTTAAGAAATAACTTTAAAGAAATATTTTTGCAATGTAAAAAAATGATTTGTAATGACAATACATATCTGCACTATTTAATGAAATGGAAAGAGAGGTAAGGATTAAGAGCGATAAATAGCGAGGGGGTGACAGATAGAGCGTGAGCACACATAGCTTCAGGCATATGAACACGGATTATTTGCAAGAAGACCATGGGTGCTCACTCTCTTCTGTCACCACGCTTTACCTTTATAGCTTGCCATCATATACAAGAAATTCGGTTACTGTACATATTTCTACCTGTAGATAGAACTATATGTAGAAAACTTTGCTAAAACTAGTGAGAGCCCATGTTTACTTTTGTTTGTGGTGGTACTGTTTCATTGTATTGGAGTTGACACTACTGTGTGATTTCATGTGCAAGTAAATAAGTGGAGTTTGGCATCCCTTATATAGACTTTTTAAAGGTAAATTCTGTGACCTTTGGAATATATTTGGGTTTTATCTCTTGATTCCTCATTATTATAATATTATGTCCCTAGACAAATCAGAATGGGAGAGAGTATAATTTTCCACTGTGAGGCAAAATGTAGAAAAAGAAAAAACTCAAAAAGTACATATGCAACTATGAGAACACAATGATTTATCTGGTGCGCTCTAGTTTGATGTGATTAACCTAGCTATCATTATATAAAGAAGATCTAGTATTTTACATTGAATCGAGTCAAAACCCTAGTTAAAGGTCATTTGGGTTCATTTCTAACCACTAGCTAAAGATCACTCGAACATGTGCTCATTGTATGAGGCTAGGTCCTTACGGAAGGGTCGGTCATCACCCAAAAGAGATGCACGGGGTCAGAGTTTTTACGTCAATTAATTTAAACATTTGAAGAAAAATCATTTGAGTTACCAATTATTCATAGTTACACTTGGACTTCAGAATGTATGCATTTTTAAACTCTTTATGGTGTCCCAAATGACAACCAACAACAAACTCATTAATGAAATTGCTAGTACCAATGCTTTCTTGTAATTCTAAATCTCTCAGAACCAATGGACACTCCTCATCGTTATCATCTTTGCCACTACTTCATGTATTCTTCAATTCCTATGCTGGTCTTCGTTGTCTAATAAGCTTCTGAGAGTTTTTTTTTTTTTTTTTTCTTACACATGTCATAAGCACATGCACCCGCGCGCAAAGACTTTTTGCAAAGCTATTTTTGGTTTTTTTGGTTTGCTGTGCAGTTTGATCTCGTTTTGTACGTAATGGATGGTAGTCTCTTGATAATTACAATATCAAGAAATACTCAGCTACATCTCCTTAAGGGGAGCAAATGCAACATAAACTAGGCATGAAACCAATGGCAGAACTTGAACACAATTTATTAAAGGGATAATACCCTATAAATGTATCTTACTTGTCATCTTATCCTTTTATATGTATCAAATTATTTTTTTTTTTTTATTTATTTTTTTTTTTCTATTTTATGTATTAAACTTGCATTTAGCGTCAGTTGTATATATTTTTTGACTTTTTACCCCTCAAATTGTTAACACCCCTATTACCCACGAGGGGCAAACAAGTCACAAAATACACAAAAGTGATAATACAATCAGTTACACCATAAATTGTGACAATATAAAAAAATGATGTACACAAAAATGATAATGCAATCATACAGAATCCCATATCTAAAGATGGGCTCTACTCAAAAACAATGATTTACTCATTTTTACAAATCACTTGTGATTTTTTAAAAATAACAAATCACAAGTGACTTTTTTACGAATCCCGTGGGATTTTTTTACGAATCTCATTGGATTTTTCTGGACGGAAATTTTGAAAAAAAAAAATTCGTCTTTTTACGAATCCCGTGGGATTTTTATGGACGGAAATTTTGAAGAAAAAAAAAAGTTCGTCTTTTTACGAATCCCGTGGATTTTTCTGGTCGGAAATTTTGAAAAAAAAAAAGTTCGTCTTTATACGAATCCCATGGGATTTTTCTGGACGGAAATTTTGAAAAAAAAATCGTCTTTATACGAATCCTGTGGGATTTTTTACGAATCCCGTGGGATTTTTTAAGAATCCCGTGGGATTTCTTTACGAATCCCGTGGGATTTTTCTTGACGAAAATTTTGAAAAAAAAAATTCGTCTTTTTACGAATCCTATGGGATTTTTACGAATCCCGTGGGATTTTTCTGGACGGAAATTTTGAAAAAAAAAATCGTCTTTTTACGAATCCAATGGGATTTTTTACGAATCCCGTTGGATTTTTCTGGACGGAATTTTAAAAAAAAAAAATCGTCGAAAGTATATAACAATGCATATCTATAGAAAGATAATTTTTTTCTCGTCGCGATGGTGTATTTTTCGTAACTTGAAGATTTACCGTTTGCAAGATATGTTGTTTTTTAAAAAAAGGTGGAAAGTGTGTTTTTATATTAAATGAGCTAAAATTCCAATTTTGCCCTCTCTTTATTATTTTTTGATTTGATCTTAGCCATTAGATGAAAGGTGGATGAAAGGTTGAGATTGACTTATTTGTTTTTTAAGTGATACTTGTTTTGCATAGATCTCACCTCCATATTAGTTAGCTAGCAAGATCACAAGAATTGTGCATGTTCACAGCACTATATTACAAAAGAACAAAAATATCAATCTCGATGATCTTGTTGGATTGAAATATAACTTGTACAACCATATGAAGAACAGCCGTTTGAAGTGAGAGATAATTTTCTTTCCTAAATCTCTGAGGTTATAATCATATGCTAATAGAATATAGTACATAATAAAAATGTTAGATTACATACAGGTAGGATATGATATCTAACCACATATAAATTTGTTTTACTAAGACTCCTTTTTATATATTTTTTTCCATATATTTCCTTATATTATGAATAGAAACTGAAATATCATGTCCACTAACAATAATCTATAGTAACTGAAATTTGATAGTGAGCAAATCGATAAGCTAACCGGAAATTTTGAACTAAAAGTCTCTAATATAACCCCACTTGTACAATCATTTTTGCGTCACTTTATGTCTTTAATTACCGGGCATCTTTAGTGAACAATGACCCTGTTGCTGTGAAAGTGAAAAATGAAGACACCTTATTTGAATTCATTATGTTTGATGTTAATTGTTCATGAATGAATTGTTACAAAATAGAAGATCAAATAAATCCACAATTAAGTGGCAAATGATGAACATGATTGCATAACATTTTGATTCCATATTCTTCACCACATATGTTAGACTTAGTGAAAGTGATTGCCATTCTTAGATTAGTATCTCGTGATTTACATTTATCTTTTACGATATGTACACGGTTTATGTAAGTTGTAAAAACCGTAAGTCATTCTATTTTGTCTAAAACACTAACCTATCCCACATCGGTCTAGAAGGGAAACCATGTAAGGGTTCCTTATCTATAAAAGAAACCCATACTCTCCTTTCTATATGTGGAACACTAGGGGTAAAGGTTAAATAATAGCTTCTAGAGTTCTTCCATTCTCTTGTATCTCATTTTCTTATCTTAATCTAATTTTCTCTTTTCTCTTCTACTTCTCATCTCAATCTCTTCTTTAATCTTTTATGTGTGAAATGATATGATATTAAAGGTCCTACAATTGATATCAAGAGCTAGAAAGTGATTTAGAAGTTTTATTGTGTTTTAAAGTCTCATTTTTTAGCTTATTTAGTGCTTATATGTGGCTTATTTTCTGCTTATTTCGTGCTTATTGAGTCTAAACAAAAGTTTATCATACTGTTTTTCGTATTTTATTTTTAAGCTTATTTTATAAAGTTGAAAACGTTTGTTTTGCTTATTGTTGAGCGTATTAAGGTCCAAACAGCTTATTACATGCTTAAATCGTGCTTATTTTCTCATTATTCGGTCAAAATAGTCAAGATTTATGCTTTTCTCTAAAACTGTTTATTTTGTCTTATAAGCAGTTTCTATGTCCAAATTGTCCTGTTTTAAACAAAAGTAAAAACTGCTTATTTTGAACATACTTACTGGAATTTTTGTGGTCAAAACGTGGTCGGAAAAAGTTGGTCAGAAAGTAGTCGGAAAAGTACGAAAATGATGGTTTATCGAATTTGAAGAGGGTTTGCCGCAATTACAGAAGGGTTTATCGAATTTGAAGAGGGTTTGTCGCAATTACAGAAGGGTTTATCAGAATTCATGACTACATCCTCAGTTATCTAATTTCTTGTAAAGAAATTAGATAAGCTTCATCGAAATTGGTATCGATTTCTTGTAAAGAAATTTGATAAGGTTTATCGCAATTGGATTTTGTTATTGCAATTACATTTGAGTTATCAGAATTGGGTTTGTGTTGTCGGAATTGGGTTTGATTGTCGCAACTGGACTTGGTTGTCGCAATTGGTTTTGTGTTATCGGAATTGGGTTTGATTGTCGCAATTGGGTTTGATTGTCGCATTTGTGACCAAAAGTAAAGAAAAAAAAGAAAAAAAAAAAAGGAAAAAAAAAAAAGAAAAAAAAAAAAAGGAGAAGTAAGTACCAGATCAGATTCATAGCTGAAAAAGTACAGAAGACACAATCGAACACCAAACCCTAAACGAAACAAAAACAAACCCATATCTAATCCTAATCGTATCTCACGACAACAAAATCCCATATCCTAATCTTAACAAGACACAATATCAAATAGGATCTCAGATTGTTGACTTTTGGTTATAACCTTAACATATTTTTTTGTAAGTGTCAACATAAACATCACAGATCCATGTGAAGAACTTGTTTCATCTTAATTTCCGAATCATAAAAGTTAGATCAAAACAAAGCTTGTTTCAACCAACCTTTCTTTCGGTTTCAACAACAAAATACTCGTCTACGATCTCACGCAAACCACAACAGCTAATCGACAAACAAGATTCAAACCCTTCAACAACAACTAATCATCAACAACCTTTTCAAGTCATCTCACAAGACAAGAGAAGAAAACACAAGAACGAAAACAGATTTAAAACTTACCTTAGACCTTTACAAAATCTTGACACCGTGAGTCATATTGGGCTTAAAGACTAAAGGAAGGCTTGGTATCTCTTCTTTGTACATCTGGGTTTGGTTACCTTAAGCAGAAAACATAAGATCGTGTGTTGTTATTTGTTGAAAGAAGAGAGAAGAAAATATTGTGACTGCATTTTTTTAAGATAGGATTATCCAAGATTAGGGTTATGTTGTGATTAGTGTGTCTTAAATAGCTAAAATTTATGTTAAGTATATTGTGTTTGGGCTTGGGCTGAAAAAAAGAGGACAAAAAGGACGATTTTGTTAGTGTTTTTTTTTTTTTTTTTTTCCTTGGGCTGCAATTTTTATTGGTCTGTGTGTGCTGTTATAGCTACAAGTAGGGGTGTTCATGGATCGGGTAATATCTGCAGTAACCGAAAACCGAAACCGAATCGAACCGAAAATAACTGAACCGAATTCTTAACCGAACCGAATTGGTAAAAACCGAACCGAACCGAACATTTTAATCGGTTTATGGTTCGGTTATGGGTTTAGCATATTGACAACCGAACCGAACCGAAAACTGAATTATAATTAATATTTAATATTTTTTATATATTAATTAAAAAAATATAACTTGACTAACCCTAGGTCCTATGATGTTAGGGTATTTTGTGTTCAATAGATGTTAAAACTTGTCTAGGTATGTTGTTTTGCATATATTTTGGCATACCGTCATGGGGTCATGTGCTATGATTAGTTATTTCTTAGGAAAGTTTATGTATCTGGATGATGTATGTTCTATTCTCTAGGTTTAATCATTTGACATACATATCAATATGTGTATGCAAGACTGTTATGGTTCAGTATTAGAGCAAATATAAATGTTGTTCAATATTCAAGTACAAAATTTTGGTTTTCGGTTTTGAACCATAATCGAACCGAACTTCGGTTCGGTTCGGTCACAAATATTTTCAGTTCGGTTCGGTTTTCGGTTATGACCCAAAAAAAATTTTTAACCGAACAACCCGAACCGAATAAACCAATTAACCGAGAACCGAGCCGATGAACACCCCTAGCTACAAGGACGAAATTTCTCTTATATTGGAAAATAATTTTTGGGTTATAATTTAGACCATATTTTTTATTGAGCCTTAATTATCCGAGATTAATTTTAATTTTGGGTGACATTTTTCGGGTTCGTTGAATATAACTACCGTGCTAGTTATTGAAAAACAAAAATCACTTCTTTATCGTCTACAAGATCCGTATTCATTTCACACGTTCAAAATGTCTTTTCTCACCAAATCTTACGCAAATCACTTCTTTATCGTCTACAGATGCTTGAGCGAGAGTTCCCTAAATTATTTTCAAAACATGTCGTTTCTCAAAATTTTCTTCATAATGGCTTCTTGACACATTAGTTCAGGACCCGCGCTTCAAAGAAAGGAAAGTGTTTAATCAAAACAAAGGTTTTAAATATTTTTCGAGCACTTATCCTAAAAATCTCTATGGATTTCGTATACTTCAGTACGAAACCCGGACATAAATGATGACTTCTGATTATCTCAGATCAGGACTCGTACGTTCAAAGACGAAATCATTTTCAAAATGTTCGAGTATAAACAAAGGAAAAGATTTCAAACAAAAACTCGTTTTTACAAAAAGATTTATGTACATTTTTAGTACATAACTCATATTTCAAAAAGATAACTCCCTACAAACCCTTAAAATTGATTTTAAACCCTATGTTTAAAAACATGCTTTCTTTAAGGGGGAGTATAAATGTAACACCCCAACCCGACAAGGGTAAAGATATCACAACAATGGATTCACATCAGAACAAAAACCAAGCATACATTTTCATTAATACAAAAGTCTCAAAGGGTAACAAATGAAATACTAAATCTATAGGGTTACAAATGAAAACTTCCAAAACATTATGTCTAAAGTATATTATCTTCGGTTCAATTCTAAATCCAGCATAGCTATCCAAGCTTCTAAGTCCAAAGGTACTCTCTTCTCTCATTCCCAGCTTCCTACTAAACCTGCCGCAGGAAAAGAAATGCGGCTGAGCTACGAGAGCTCAGTGAACAGATATAACGATAACAAACAATAGTAGATAGTACAAATCAAGAAGAATCAGGAATACAGGTCATACCGATAACTTAAGATGTAGAAATGAGGTGACAGGAATAAATAAGGAATAAGACTAAAGAAAAGAAAAGGAACAAGAAATAGGAAAATTCATGAGGTTCAATAAATGAAGAAAACAGAAATCTATCACGAGCCCAGAAACAAGCCATATCATATCATTTCAAATGTAAATAAATAAAGTAGCTAGCTCCCAGATATGTGAAAGACGCGTATCGCACACACAATCAGTCACCAGATAAATATAACAATCAATATATCACATAACATATACAGATAACAGGTCAAATCTAGAGTGCACCCATACGCCCCACAGACAATTCAATAATCATAATTATAATGGCCATAGCAAAATAATAAATAAGGGACGGAACAGGTCATCACTCTCCTGCCCTAGAGTCATGTCAGAGGTGCGTCAATGACATGGACATGAAACCCTCATGTCTAGTGACTGGCTCGTAATATCAAATTGTAGGTCAAAGGTCAA
Organism: Artemisia tridentata subsp. tridentata; assembly: GCA_021014915.2. NCBI lineage: Eukaryota > Viridiplantae > Streptophyta > Magnoliopsida > Asterales > Asteraceae > Artemisia > Artemisia tridentata. The sequence continues at coordinate 103,136,880 of CP139508.1, read as the reverse complement.
ATATACTATCAAATAATCAAAAGTCATATCCTAAGGGTACATGGCAAAGTTCATGTCAACCAGTTCAGGATTATATATCATAGGTTCAACTTAGAATTTATCAGGTTAAGTTTTATCTCAAAGTTTAAGTTCGGATTAAAAGAACTATATCCAATGGTCCAAAAGAGTATAACAAAAGTTTATAATCAAAGTCTTATATCAACAGTTTATCTAAAAAGATTTCTATTTAAAAGTCCATTTAAATAATCCTTCAAAATGGTTTCCATAACAACTAATCTTACAAAATAGTTTTCTTCAAAATGATCTTCCAAAACTTTTAGTAACTTTCATTTAAAAGTGATATTACTTATTCTGAAATAGCTTTTCCCAAAACGTTTCATATGTAGTTTAAGTATGGTTCAAAACCAATTAGGTTCAAATAAGGGTTTAACAACTTAAGGTTTATATCAAAATCCATTTAGTTTTATAACAAGTCTATTAGATTAAGATTCAAAACAAGGTTCACAGATCAGGGTTCAGGACGAGAAATCAAATACCAGGTTCATGAAAGTTCACAAAACAAAAGATCACATGAAAGGTTCACAAATAAGAGCTCACATGAAAGGTTTACAAACAAGCAGGGAACATAGCAATGGTATAGGAAATCCTAATAAGAGAATGAGGACTGAAAGAAAAAGGGAAATGAAAACCCTTACTGAAAGAGGGCAGAATATCTGTACCTTATTACGAACGCAAGAACACAAAGATAAAAGCTGACAAAGATGAGATTTCTCCTTCCTCGAACCTAAGGAGTAGAAGACAGAAGTCCAAAGGGTCTTTAGTTATATTTCCATTATTAGCAAGGTAATCATATCATAGATTAGATCAAGTCCTTATTAAGATTATTATGGAAGTAGGGTACATTTTATTAGGTTACAAAAGTTAAATGACAAGTTTACATAGTTTAGGGTTTCAATTGCAAATTCATCAAATTCAAAAGTTTAATCATGAAAATACTTTAAGTTACTGATTTAATACACACTATATTCAGAATGACATTTTAGTATCTTAAGTTTCACAGTTTTCAGTTTATACCCCTTTAGTTATCATATTTCCAAATCAAACCCTACATTTACATAACTCATGTTGTAATCCCTATAGTATTTATTTTTACCAAAAAATACCTTACCTTACTAAATTACAGAACCTACCCTCAAAATTATATGCATTACGATTCAGGTCCTTCAGATTTCATAATTTTCACAATTAGTCCTTTAACTTTACAAAACTTATATTTCAATCCCAAATCTAGTTACAATTACATATCAAACCCATCATTACTCAAAATTACCCATTACACCCTTTGTAATATTATTTACTCAAAATAACTTCAAGTTTCCAGAATTTACACTTTTAGTCCATCCATTTTAAATAAATTTCAAATAGTACCCTTAAATTACTATTAATTCATTTTTATGCAATATTTACACTTAGGATCCTCAAGTTATATTTTTCTTACATTGGTACTGACCTAATTGACATAATAAAAATAACCTTTAAGTTTCAAAATTGGCAAAACAAACCCTTGTAGTTTTATTTTCAAATCGTATCACCTTTTTAATATCCAAACCCTAACCCTAAAGTTACCAATCATCAAACCATCATCACCACATCATTAATGTGCATTAATTAGACCAGATTCATCACACAAAATCCTAACCCTAATCGATTTAGGGTTTCTTCCTAATTCTTTCTTATTTTTCCAATAATCCGATTTACAGATAATTCAAGATCAATTGTATTGAGCTTCTAAAAATCAAGTGGCTATTTTTATAAGCTTTTATTAACATCAAGGAACACGTAAAAATTATGTTCATCATCCAGAAAATTCGTTTGATTTTATTTGTAAATTACGTGTGTTTTAACTCATCATTTTTCGTACGCATGATTAAGCTTGCATGGTTCATTTTTCTTATTTTTCCTGAGCTATATAAAACCTAAAGATCACAAGAAAAATGCTATATTAAGTTTACAATGTAAGGTTTGGTCGTAGAAAATTATACCTTTTGCGTATGATTATAAGAACAAACAATTTGCCACGATCACACGAGTGCCTCTAAATTCCAACTCCTATTTTTCGTAGCTCCTTAAGATTATAGTGAACACCATAAAATTATTGGCTCAGCTCCAGAATGTCGAATGAGGTTTTTAGGGATTTTAGTTTTGTCGATCTAGGGTTTTCGGTAAAAGGGTTTTTACAAAATATAAAAGATTTGTTTATATAATATACAAACCGACTTGGAGGGGGCTTGGGTCCAGAATTTCGGCCCTAAGGTTTATCACAAGATCAAGGTTTGATTTGGTGTATAATTCCTTTATTTGATTTTGTATTTATCTAGTTAAATGATTTTACAAAATATGATATATATACATTTAATTATTTTCGGATCATATGTATATGTATAAGTGATTTTATAATTTTTTTTGGACATTCAAAATAATGTAATGTTGTTCCAGAAATTAATCTACTTGATACATAGTTTGTTTTCAGTAGTTTGGAGTTGTTTCAGAATTTTATAACTTAATTATTTAGGTTTTATTGTTTCAGGGGTAATTTGGTCTTTTGACAAGTTATCTGAAATTCAGGTATTACAACTTCTTCCCCACTAACAAAAAAATTTCGTCCTCGAAATTTGCAGGAAGCAGAAAGAAAGGAGAACGGAACACAAGACGAAGACATAACAGACCTAATAGATGACAATAGGATTCTCTCGGAAGAGACGTAAGAATTACACAGGATTTTGACGGATATGCCGCTCAAAGGATTTGATTTGACAATTTAGATTAGAACGTACCGAAAATAGATTATTGATAACATCAATAAACAGGTCCTAAGATTATTTTTGGAAGTTCAGAGGTCAGCAGGATGCGTGACGAGAATCCAGACATATCAATTCGCGTAACGGTGAAAGCTTATTACGCGTATAGGTAGAATGGATCTTAAAGTCTCACTAACGCAGATGATCTCAAACGGTTATCAGGATTTCTAAAACTCTAAGGCACTTCTTGAAATATCCGATGCCCACAACCAGTGCACGTTATATGATGTAAGTATTATCACGTTGGCCAGACGTCATAATACTGGCATCATATAAATATGCCCTCATGATGGTCATACTTGATTTCAAGTCGTGAACAACTAACTTATCTTATTCCACCTAGTCTTCATATGGTCTCAAAGGTCATCAAAGTTAAACACCCTAACTAAGTGGAGGACGAATCACTAGAAAGAGTCAACGAAAGTCCCAGAATGGCTATTAGAATTTGGTACATTGCTAAAAGCATCAAATCATTTATCCTTTGCCAAAATCTCTCAAAACAAGGTCATCACCGAACATACGAAAAATGAACACGAACAGGAATGCTTCTAGGAACTTAACTCATTCGAGGATCTTATTACGAAACTTAAGTAAATCAACGGGTGAAAGTTAATCGCCAAGAACTTTAGCCTTCATAGGATTAATTTTCCCCCAACCATAAAGGGTCTTTTCCAAAACCCGCTCATTTAACCATCCAATCTCTTCAAGTCCGGTTAAACTGTCTTTTATTAGTTCGTCATTCGGAAGGTGAAACCAAAAATTGGAACTTGTGTTTGGTCCTTCGAGCTTTCTGATGTTCTTCTTGAAATGTGATGGCGTAATGTAAATTTCTAACATGCTCCTTCTCGTACCATTAAGTCATACAATGATCATTTGTCCCAGTAGTCACGAGAAGACCTAATTACCAATTTTATAAGCATTTAGAGCTTCAGCTAATACTATTAGCGTTGCTAATTGCCATAACAGTCGTTTATGGATTCGGAAGGCGATTTCAAAACTAAAATTAATTTGTCCCTTGGAAAGAACTTCATGCTCTAACATTAAACAAACAACTAATCGTTACAGGGTGGAGGAATATCGGTTTCTAACAGTAATACGGTGCAGCTATCTTCAGCCACCATCCTTCTTTATCGCGAACGGAACTAGAACACGCCCAGAAGATACAATTAAACAAACTTACTCCTCGAGCTTCGGTTGTTGCTCCTCTTGGTTGCTCAACCGACTGGTATGATCCCGAACACATCTGAAAGTCACCTTCACTCGGTGACTAAGCGTCTTTCGTAACTTGTCAATTCCTACTTCACACTTCGTGAACAACTTGGTGGTTTAACCAGGAATTTATATTCATAAACATCAGGGTGCCTAAAAGCTCTCAAGATGAGGTTCGATCCTCAGTGCACGAAATGGGTTCTAGGAGCTTCGGTACTAGAATTTCTAAGGAGGTATTTATAATGGATGCCAGAAAACCAAGGCAACCATGAGAAATCAAGTTCTGGCCTTCATAGCCGAATGAGCTCGACCAACTTAGAAGGTTGAGAACCATGATAGACACATATCAACATAATTTATTTCAAAAATTTGCTCAAGCCTTATTATTAAATATTTGGGAAAACCCACAATCCAAAGGAATCCATACGACATTAATGTCAAAAGAAATCTGAGACAAAATTCTTAACAGTAATAACACACATGACTCGAGCCCTAATTCCATGACTAGACCGTATTACTTGCAGTGGACTCCAAGTCTGAATCGACTTCATCTTCCTTGCTAAGCCATCCGTTTTTGTTCCCTTCAGGCTGTGGCAGTGGTTGTCTCGCAAAACCATCCTCAGGGTTCCTTCCTTCATCTCCTACGTCGTCCACGAATCCATACAAATTGTGAGGCTCTGCCCGCACTACTCCTCCTTCTTCCACGAACTTGGGACATCTTCCTGGGTACTTAGTCACTACTCCGTCTTTGTCAATCACTTTCGTCTCATGCACATGTACCTCCGTTCCATTTATATTAACCACGGTCAACTTTTCTTCAATCCGACAAGGACACATGCTAGCAGGGATCAGCATTCTTTTATTAGTCCATCTCAACTTACCAATCTTTTTCTGGCCTGTAGCGAAAACGGTTGTCCAACGATACGTACTGCGTGCTGGGGGTGCCATGCTGAAAATGACACAAATGATACTAAGTACTAGAACTCGATAGGAATCGAAAGACCACCCATAACTCAAAATTTTAAAATACGCGAAATATCATCGTCTGAACGATTTCAAAAATGATTACGAAATATGGGGAATAAGCACGAATGACAAAACAAAATCCTAATGTTTACCCAAATCCTCACCAGTCAGAGTTTAAGTTCCTATAGGGAAAATCCTAAAGCAATTTCTCAAAGGTTGTCCTACGATTACCTACAGTGGAAACTTAGTAGTCTAGATTTCACAGGTCAAGGGTAAATGTATTACGAATCGCAGCCTGGCTTTGATACCATAAATTGTAACACCCCAACCTGACAAGGGTAAAGATATCACAACAATGGATTCACATCAGAACAAAAACCAAGCATACATTTTCATTAATACAAAAGTCTCAAAGGGTAACAAATGAAATACTAAATCTATAGGGTTACAAATGAAAACTTCCAAAACATTATGTCTAAAGTATATTATCTTCGGTTCAATTCTAAATCCAGCATAGCTATCCAAGCTTCTAAGTCCAAAGGTACACTCTTCTCTCATTCCCAGCTTCCTACTAAACCTGCCGCAGGAAAAGAAATGCGGCTGAGCTACGAGAGCTCAGTGAACAGATATAACGATAACAAACAATAGTAGATAGTACAAATCAAGAAGAATCAGGAATACAGGTCATACCGATAACTTAAGATGTAGAAATGAGGTGACAGGAATAAATAAGGAATAAGACTAAAGAAAAGAAAAGGAACAAGAAATAGGAAAATTCATGAGGTTCAATAAATGAAGAAAACAGAAATCTATCACGAGCCCAGAAACAAGCCATATCATATCATTGCAAATGTAAATAAATAGAGTAGCTAGCTCCCAGATATGTGAAAGACGCGTATCGCACACACAATCAGTCACCAGATAAATATAACAATCAATATATCACATAACATATACAGATAACAGGTCAAATCTAGAGTGCACCCATACGCCCCACAGACAATTCAATAATCATAATTATAATGGCCATAGCAAAATAATAAATAAGGGACGGAACAGGTCATCACTCTCCTGCCCTAGAGTCATGTCAGAGGTGCGTCAATGACATGGACATGAAACCCTCATGTCTAGTGACTGGCTCGTAATATCAAACTGTAGGTCAAAGGTCAAATATACTATCAAATAATCAAAAGTCATATCCTAAGGGTACATGGCAAAGTTCATGTCAACCAGTTCAGGATTATATATCATAGGTTCAACTTAGAATTTATCAGGTTAAGTTTTATCTCAAAGTTTAAGTTCGGATTAAAAGAACTATATCCAATGGTCCAAAAGAGTATAACAAAAGTTTATAATCAAAGTCTTATATCAACAGTTTATCTAAAAAGATTTCTATTTAAAAGTCCATTTAAATAATCCTTCAAAATGGTTTCCATAACAACTAATCTTACAAAATAGTTTTCTTCAAAATGATCTTCCAAAACTTTTAGTAACTTTCATTTAAAAGTGATATTACTTATTCTGAAATAGCTTTTCCCAAAACGTTTCATATGTAGTTTAAGTATGGTTCAAAACCAATTAGGTTCAAATAAGGGTTTAACAACTTAAGGTTTATATCAAAATCCATTTAGTTTTATAACAAGTCTATTAGATTAAGATTCAAAACAAGGTTCACAGATCAGGGTTCAGGACGAGAAATCAAATACCAGGTTCATGAAAGTTCACAAAACAAAAGATCACATGAAAGGTTCACAAATAAGACCTCACATGAAAGGTTTACAAACAAGCAGGGAACATAGCAATGGTATAGGAAATCCTAATAAGAGAATGAGGACTGAAAGAAAAAGGGAAATGAAAACCCTTACTGAAAGAGGGCAGAATATCTGTACCGTATTACGAACGCAAGAACACAAAGATAAAAGCTGACAAAGATGAGATTTCTCCTTCCTCGAACCTAAGGAGTAGAAGACAGAAGTCCAAAGGGTCTTTAGTTATATTTCCATTATTAGCAAGGTAATCATATCATAGATTAGATCAAGTCCTTATTAAGATTATTATGGAAGTAGGGTACATTTTATTAGGTTACAAAAGTTAAATGACAAGTTTACATAGTTTAGGGTTTCAATTGCAAATTCATCAAATTCAAAAGTTTAATCATGAAAATACTTTAAGTTACTGATTTAATACACACTATATTCAGAATGACATTTTAGTATCTTAAGTTTCACAGTTTTCAGTTTATACCCCTTTAGTTATCATATTTCCAAATCAAACCCTACATTTACATAACTCATGTTGTAATCCCTATAGTATTTATTTTTACCAAAAAATACCTTACCTTACTAAATTACAGAACCTACCCTCAAAATTATATGCATTACGATTCAGGTCCTTCAGATTTCATAATTTTCACAATTAGTCCTTTAACTTTACAAAACTTATATTTCAATCCCAAATCTAGTAACAATTACATATCAAACCCATCATTACTCAAAATTACCCATTACACCCTTTGTAATATTATTTACTCAAAATAACTTCAAGTTTCCAGAATTTACACTTTTAGTCCATCCATTTTAAATAAATTTCAAATAGTACCCTTAAATTACTATTAATTCATTTTTATGCAATATTTACACTTAGGACCCTCAAGTTATATTTTTCTTACATTGGTACTGACCTAATTGACATAATAAAAATAACCTTTAAGTTTCAAAATTGGCAAAACAAACCCTTGTAGTTTTATTTTCAAATCGTATCACCTTTTTAATATCCAAACCCTAACCCTAAAGTTACCAATCATCAAACCATCATCACCACATCATTAATGTGCATTAATTAGACCAGATTCATCACACAAAATCCTAACCCTAATCGATTTAGGGTTTCTTCCTAATTCTTTCTTATTTTTCCAATAATCCGATTTACACATAATTCAAGATCAATTGTTTTGAGCTTCTAAAAATCAAGTGGCTATTTTTATAAGCTTTTATTAACATCAAGGAACACGTAAAAATTATGTTCATCATCCAGAAAATTCGTTTGATTTTATTTGTAAATTACGTGTGTTTTAACTCATCATTTTTCGTACGCATGATTAAGCTTGCATGGTTCGTTTTTCTTATTTTTCCTGAGCTATATACGACCTAAAGATCACAAGAAAAATGCTAGATTAAGTTTACAATGTAAGGTTTGGTCGTAGAAAATTATACCTTTTGCGTATGATTATAAGAACAAACAATTTGCCACGATCACACGAGTGCCTCTAAATTCCAACTCCTATTTTTTGTAGCTCCTTAAGATTATAGTGAACACCAGAAAATTATTGGCTCAGCTCCAGAATGTCGAATGAGGTTTTTAGGGATTTTAGTTTTGTCGATCTAGGGTTTTCGGTAAAAGGGTTTTTACAAAATATAAAAGATTTGTTTATATAATATACAAACCGACTTGGAGGGGGCTTGGGTCCAGAATTTCGGCCCTAAGGTTTATCACAAGATCAAGGTTTGATTTGGTGTATAATTCCTTTATTTGATTTTGTATTTATCTAGTTAAATGATTTTACAAAATATGATATATATATATATACATTTAATTATTTTCGGATCATATGTATATGTATAAGTGATTTTATAATTTTTTTTGGACATTCAAAATAATGTAATGTTGTTCCAGAAATTAATCTACTTGATACATAGTTTGTTTTCAGTAGTTTGGAGTTGTTTCAGAATTTTATAACTTAATTATTTAGGTTTTATTGTTTCAGGGGTAATTTGGTCTTTTGACAAGTTATCTGAAATTCAGGTATTACAACTTCTTCCCCACTAACAAAAAAATTTCGTCCTCGAAATTTGCAGGAAGCAGAAAGAAAGGAGAACGGAACACAAGACGAAGACATAACATACCTAATAGATGACAATAGGATTCTCTCGGAAGAGACGTAAGAATTACACAGGATTTTGACGGATATGCCGCTCAAAGGATTTGATTTGACAATTTAGATTAGAACGTACCGAAAATAGATTATTGATAACATCAATAAACAGGTCCTAAGATTATTTTTGGAAGTTCAGAGGTCAGCAGGATGCGTGACGAGAATCCAGACGTATCAATTCGCGTAACGGTGAAAGCTTATTACGCGTATAGGTAGAATGGATCTTAAAGTCTCACTAACGCAGATGATCTCAAACGGTTATCAGGATTTCTAAAACTCTAAGGCACTTCTTGAAATATCCAATGCCCACAACCAGTGCACGTTATATGATGTAAGTATTATCACGTTGGCCAGACGTCATAATACTGGCATCATATAAATATGCCCTCATGATGGTCATACTTGATTTCAAGTCGTGAACAACTAACTTATCTTATTCCACCTAGTCTTCATATGGTCTCAAAGGTCATCAAAGTTAAACACCCTAACTAAGTGGAGGACGAATCACTAGAAAGAGTCAACGAAAGTCCCAGAATGGCTATTAGAATTTGGTACATTGCTAAAAGCATCAAATCATTTATCCTTTGCCAAAATCTCTCAAAACAAGGTCATCACCGAACATACGAAAAATGAACACGAACAGGAATGCTTCTAGGAACTTAACTCATTCGAGGATCTTATTACGAAACTTAAGTAAATCAACGGGTGAAAGTTAATCGCCAAGAACTTTAGCCTTCATAGGATTAATTTTCCCCCAACCATAAAGGGTCTTTTCCAAAACCCGCTCATTTAACCATCCAATCTCTTCAAGTCCGGTTAAACTGTCTTTTATTAGTTCGTCATTCGGAAGGTGAAACCAAAAATTGGAACTTGTGTTTGGTCCTTCGAGCTTTCTGATGTTCTTCTTGAAATGTGATGGCGTAATGTAAATTTCTAACATGCTCCTTCTCGTACCATTAAGTCATACAATGATCATTTGTCCCAGTAGTCACGAGAAGACCTAATTACCAATTTTATAAGCATTTAGAGCTTCAGCTAATACTATTAGCGTTGCTAATTGCCATAACAGTCGTTTATGGATTCGGAAGGCGATTTCAAAACTAAAATTAATTTGTCCCTTGGAAAGAACTTCATGCTCTAACATTAAACAAACAACTAATCGTTACAGGGTGGAGGAATATCGGTTTCTAACAGTAATACGGTGCAGCTATCTTCAGCCACCATCCTTCTTTATCGCGAACGGAACTAGAACACGCCCAGAAGATACAATTAAACAAACTTACTCCTCGAGCTTCGGTTGTTGCTCCTCTTGGTTGCTCAACCGACTGGTATGATCCCGAACACATCTGAAAGTCACCTTCACTCGGTGACTAAGCGTCTTTCGTAACTTGTCAATTCCTACTTCACACTTCGTGAACAACTTGGTGGTTTAACCAGGAATTTATATTCATAAACATCAGGGTGCCCAAAAGCTCTCAAGATGAGGTTCGATCCTCAGTGCACGAAATGGGTTCTAGGAGCTTCGGTACTAGAATTTCTAAGGAGGTATTTATAATGGATGCCAGAAAACCAAGGCAACCATGAGAAATCAAGTTCTGGCCTTCATAGCCGAATGAGCTCGACCAACTTAGAAGGTTGAGAACCATGATAGACACATATCAACATAATTTATTTCAAAAATTTGCTCAAGCCTTATTATTAAATATTTGGGAAAACCCACAATCCAAAGGAATCCATACGACATTAATGTCAAAAGAAATCTGAGACAAAATTCTTAACAGTAATAACACACATGACTCGAGCCCTAATTCCATGACTAGACCGTGTTACTTGCAGTGGACTCCAAGTCTGAATCGACTTCATCTTCCTCGCTAAGCCATCCGTTTTTGTTCCCTTCAGGCTGTGGCAGTGGTTGTCTCGCAAAACCATCCTCAGGGTTCCTTCCTTCATCTCCTACGTCGTCCACGAATCCATACAAATTGTGAGGCTCTGCCCGCACTACTCCTCCTTCTTCCACGAACTTGGGACATCTTCCTGGGTACTTAGTCACTACTCCGTCTTTGTCAATCACTTTCGTCTCATGCACATGTACCTCCGTTCCATTTATATTAACCACGGTCAACTTTTCTTCAATCCGACAAGGACACATGCTAGCAGGGATCAACATTCTTTTATTAGTCCATCTCAACTTACCAATCTTTTTCTGGCCTGTAGCGAAAACGGTTGTCCAACGATACGTACTGCGTGCTGGGGGTGCCATGCTGAAAATGACACAAATGATACTAAGTACTAGAACTCGATAGGAATCGAAAGACCACCCATAACTCAAAATTTTAAAATACGCGAAATATCATCGTCTGAACGATTTCAAAGATGATTACGAAATATGGGGAATAAGCACGAATGACAAAACAAAATCCTAATGTTTACCCAAATCCTCACCAGTCAGAGTTTAAGTTCCTATAGGGAAAATCCTAAAGCAATTTCTCAAAGGTTGTCCTACGATTACCTACAGTGGAAACTTAGTGGTCCAGATTTCACAGGTCAAGGGTAAATGTATTACGAATCGCAGCCTGGCTTTGATACCATAAATTGTAACACCCCAACCCGACAAGGGTAAAGATATCACAACAATGGATTCACATCAGAACAAAAACCAAGCATACATTTTCATTAATACAAAAGTCTCAAAGGGTAACAAATGAAATACTAAATCTATAGGGTTACAAATGAAAACTTCCAAAACATTATGTCTAAAGTATATTATCTTCGGTTCAATTCTAAATCCAGCATAGCTATCCAAGCTTCTAAGTCCAAAGGTACACTCTTCTCTCATTCCCAGCTTCCTACTAAACCTACCGCAGGAAAAGAAATGCGGCTGAGCTACGAGAGCTCAGTGAACAGATATAACGATAACAAACAATAGTAGATAGTACAAATCAAGAAGAATCAGGAATACAGGTCATACCGATAACTTAAGATGTAGAAATGAGGTGACAGGAATAAATAAGGAATAAGACTAAAGAAAAGAAAAGGAACAAGAAATAGGAAAATTCATGAGGTTCAATAAATGAAGAAAACAAAAATCTATCACGAGCCCAGAAACAAGCCATATCATATCATTGCAAATGTAAATAAATAGAGTAGCTAGCTCCCAGATATGTGAAAGACGAGTATCGCACACACAATCAGTCACCAGATAAATATAACAATCAATATATCACATAACATATACAGATAACAGGTCAAATCTAGAGTGCACCCATACGCCCCACAGACAATTCAATAATCATAATTATAATGGCCATAGCAAAATAATAAATAAGGGACGGAACAGGTCATCACTCTCCTGCCCTAGAGTCATGTCAGAGGTGCGTCAATGACATGTACATGAAACCCTCATGTCTAGTGACTGGCTCGTAATATCAAACTGTAGGTCAAAGGTCAAATATACTATCAAATAATCAAAAGTCATATCCTAAGGGTACATGGCAAAGTTCATGTCAACCAGTTCAGGATTATATATCATAGGTTCAACTTAGAATTTATCAGGTTAAGTTTTATCTCAAAGTTTAAGTTCGGATTAAAAGAACTATATCCAATGGTCCAAAAGAGTATAACAAAAGTTTATAATCAAAGTCTTATATCAACAGTTTATCTAAAAAGATTTCTATTTAAAAGTCCATTTAAATAATCCTTCAAAATGGTTTCCATAACAACTAATCTTACAAAATAGTTTTCTTCAAAATGATCTTCCAAAACTTTTAGTAACTTTCATTTAAAAGTGATATTACTTATTCTGAAATAGCTTTTCCCAAAACGTTTCATATGTAGTTTAAGTATGGTTCAAAACCAATTAGGTTCAAATAAGGGTTTAACAACTTAAGGTTTATATCAAAATCCATTTAGTTTTATAAAAAGTCTATTAGATTAAGATTCAAAACAAGGTTCACAGATCAGGGTTCAGGACGAGAAATCAAATACCAGGTTCATGAAAGTTCACAAAACAAAAGATCACATGAAAGGTTCACAAATAAGAGCTCACATGAAATGTTTACAAACAAGCAGGGAACATAACAATGGTATAGGAAATCCTAATAAGAGAATGAGGACTGAAAGAAAAAGGGAAATGAAAACCTTACTGAAAGAGGGCAGAATATCTGTACCTTATTACGAACGCAAGAACACAAAGATAAAAGCTGACAAAGATGAGATTTCTCTTTCCTCGAACCTAAGGAGTAGAAGACAGAAGTCATAAGGGTCTTTAGTTATATTTCCATTATTAGAAAGGTAATCATATCACAGATTAGATCAAGTCCTTATTAAGATTATTATGGAAGTAGGGTACATTTTATTAGGTTACAAAAGTTAAATGACAAGTTTACATAGTTTAGGGTTTCAATTGCAAATTCATCAAATTCAAAAGTTTAATCATGAAAATACTTTAAGTTACTGATTTAATACACACTATATTCAGAATGACATTTTAGTATCTTAAGTTTCACAGTTTTCAGTTTATACCCCTTTAGTTATCATATTTCCAAATCAAACCCTACATTTACATAACTCATGTTTTAATCCCTATAGTATTTATTTTTACCAACAAATACCTTACCTTACTAAATTACAGAACCTAGCCTCAAAATTATATGCATTACGATTCAGGTCCTTCAGATTTCATAATTTACACAATTAGTCCTTTAACTTTACAAAACTTATATTTCAATCCCAGATCTAGTAACAATTACATATCAAACCCATCATTACTCAAAATTACCCATTACACCCTTTGTAATATTATTTACTCAAAATAACTTCAAGTTTCCAGAATTTACACTTTTAGTCCCTCCATTTTAAATAAATTTCAAATAGTACCCTTAAATTACTATTAATTCATTTTTATGCAATATTTACACTTAGGACCCTCAAGTTATATTTTTCTTACATTGGTACTGACCTAATTGACATAATAAAAATAACCTTTAAGTTTCAAAATTGGCAAAACAAACCCTTGTAGTTTTATTTTCAAATCGTATCACCTTTTTAATATCCAAATCCTAACCCTAAAGTTACCAATCATCAAACCATCATCACCACATCATTAATGTGCATTAATTAGACCAGATTCATCACACAAAATCCTAACCCTAATCGATTTAGGGTTTCTTCCTAATTCTTTCTTATTTTTCCAATAATCCGATTTACACATAATTCAAGATCAATTGTTTTGAGCTTCTAAAAATCAAGTGGCTATTTTTATAAGCTTTTATTAACATCAAGGAACACGTAAAAATTATGTTCATCATCCAGAAAATTCGTTTGATTTTATTTGTAAATTACGTGTGTTTTAACTCATCATTTTTCGTACGCATGATTAAGCTTGCATGGTTCGTTTTTCTTATTTTTCCTGAGCTATATACGACCTAAAGATCACAAGAAAAATGCTAGATTAAGTTTACAATGTAAGGTTTGGTCGTAGAAAATTATACCTTTTGCGTATGATTATAAGAACAAACAATTTGCCACGATCACACGAGTGCCTCTAAATTCCAACTCCTATTTTTCGTAGCTCCTTAAGATTATAGTGAACACCAGAAAATTATTGGCTCAGCTCCAGAATGTCGAATGAGGTTTTTAGGGATTTTAGTTTTGTCGATCTAGGGTTTTCGGTAAAAGGGTTTTTACAAAATATAAAAGATTTGTTTATATAATATACAAACCGACTTGGAGGGGGCTTGGGTCCAGAATTTCGGCCCTAAGGTTTATCACAAGATCAAGGTTTGATTTGGTGTATAATTCCTTTATTTGATTTTGTATTTATCTAGTTAAATGATTTTACAAAATATGATATATATACATTTAATTATTTTCGGATCATATGTATATGTATAAGTGATTTTATAATTTTTTTTGGACATTCAAAATAATGTAATGTTGTTCCAGAAATTAATCTACTTGATACATAGTTTGTTTTCAGTAGTTTGGAGTTGTTTCAGAATTTTATAACTTAATTATTTAGGTTTTATTGTTTCAGGGGTAATTTGGTCTTTTGACAAGTTATCTGAAATTCAGGTATTACAATAAAAAAAAATGTTCTGATTTCATGCAAAAACAAATCCGTCTATCTCTCCAAAAGCTTTTCTATTAATCAGTTGATATCAAAAATATCACGAATATGCTATTTTTGAGGGGGAGAAGACGTGATTAAAATGTGATAAAAAATGTTTAAAGATCGCTGCTGAATCTCAAAAGAGCTTGACTCAGTTATAACCAACGAATTGAAGAAGCTTAAATGTCAATAATCGAAAAGACTTGTCCTGGACGGGTAATAATTTCAAGCTGGTCTAACCAGTGATGTAAGCGTATCTCGAATAGGACTTGTCTAAGTAGAGTGTACCGTCTCGAGATATTCTCTTTGAACTTGACCAGGACTGGTAATAATTTCAAACTAGTCTAACTAGTGATGTAAACATGTCTCGAATCGGTCATGTTCACTAAAAAATCGATCAATTCAAAAGTGCGAACTCTACCCAACATGTGCAAACTTATCTTATAAACGCATAAGCACATGTGAAGGGGGAGTATTTCAGAAAATGCAAAAAACTCGAAGTGTTAACAAAATGTGTTTTATAATCATAAACACTTTGAGAGATTTTCACAAAAGATTTTATGGTATATGATCAATGAACCTAGGATAATCATGGAGTAATAAGGTGATTATGGTTAGGTTTATGTCCTATGATCTGCTAGAGCCGGAGGGATCTACCCAAGGACAATTCCAATAGATTTGAATTAGAAGTCCTTAGGTATGATTGAAAATAGTAGTAACGTGATGAAAGGAGAAAGAAGGGGTTGAAAAATTAAAAAGAAAAGTTTATGAAAGGGTGAAAAGAAATAGCCATCCATGAAAACTTAGGAACAGAAACCGAGTCAATACATCTGCTATCGGTTATCACAAAAATGATACTAGTATTGAAGACAAGACGTCATGGACAAAGTGACGCAGTGCACAACCCCTCCTAGCCACTCAGATATCTCTTAAAAGGTATTTGTTTCATTTCTCACAGAGAACATTGCATAATCTATCGGCCTCTCACTCCGAGATGTGTTGATATTGAAAAGGAGGACCTCTGCTCCATGCCTCCTATGACTAAAAACAAAACGCACGCAATTGAGTCTAGAGCCATGAGATTCATCAAAAAATCTCTTAGGATACATTTACTATGCATACACTTGTGTTCGCCAAAAAAGGACACAAGTTGTATAAGAGTCTTTCATGAGATCTTCTGATCTTGCCACTTAAATCATGGTTGTTACTATGTTTCAAACGGTTTATAGTCGTGGAGTGATACTTCGGTATACTTCAGCGGCTCACCTGAATTGTTGGTATACTTCGGTATATCTGTGTAAGCCTTCTTGATGGTATCCAATTCAGGAACAACCTTTGTAAGGATTAGAGATGTGTTTTCACACTATGCTGTTAATACACTCGAAGTCCAAGCCTGTATGTCCTGGAAATCCCGCCAAGGAGATTCCTTTCACGAATCGATTTCTTAAGACGTAGGTTGTTACTTGGATTTATCCAATGTAATGATAATTGTCTCTAACAGGATTCGGACGACTAATGTGCCCGACCAAGGTGAATGGAATCAAGACATTCATCAGTAAAACAATCGTAGTGGTCTATTCTCTAAGAAAATTCCACCGTGATCGATTGGTATTTTCAACTAACATTAATTATGCAGGTACTGATGATAGTCCCTTGGAGGAAAGACCATTTACCACCACCATGTACATCAACATCTTCACCTCAACATACTTATACTTATATGAAGTTCATCCTCAACAAGCTCAAATCAAGAATGTTCAAGACAAAGAGATCAAGTTAAAGACAATGAGTTACGTCAAAGTCAAAGAGCTAATCAAGAAGTCAAGAACAAGTTTATGTATCAAGTGAGGAAGACATCAGTATGAAGTTGAAAGTCTCTTCAATACATATGAGTATGGTGGAGAAGACGGCACAACAAATCATTGAAGATGTTGATCGAAGGCAAAAAAGATCAAAAGACTACGATTGAAGATCACAAAGCATGAAGGAACAAAGAATCAAGATAATTCTAAGACATTTCACGAAGTTCAAGATCAAGACGACTAATGACATCATCACAATGAAGCATCTAAAGAATGACATCCCTTAGGGGGAGATTGTTAGACTTAGTGAAAGTGATTGCCATTCTTAGATTAGTATCTCGTGATTTGCATTTATCTTTTACAATATGTACACGATTTATGTAAGTTGTAAAAACCGTAAGTCATTCTATTTTGTCTAAAACACTAACCTATCCCACATCGGTCTAGAAGGGAAACCATGTAAGGGTTCCTTATCTATAAAAGGAACCCATAACCCTCCTTTCTATATGTGAAGGGGTAAAGGTTAGATAATAGCTTCTAGAGTTCTTCCATTCTCTTGTATATCATTTTCTTATCTTAATCTAATATTCTCTATTCTCTTCTACTTCTCATCTCAATCTCTTCTTTAATCTTTTATGTGTGAAATGATATGATATTGAAGGTCCTACAACATATATTGGAATACGTTTACTTTTAGGGTCAAACAACATATTTTAAGTTTCTTAGAATCTATTATTCATACTTTAGCTTTTCCACAAGCAATAAGTGGTAATATCAAAATATAAAAGATGCTAGTACAAGAATAATGTGTCAGCTATATTAGAATCAGAAAGTTATTTGAAAGGAGTTTCAAACCTTGGGTTGCCAAGTTGGTTAAGTCACCAATTGTACTTCTACTGAAGACTTAGGGAGTCGGTTTCTGATCTCTTCGGTTTATTCCTTGCGAAGATCACCCCATTTTTGCTTAACAAAGAGCTTTAGATGTTTCGAGTGTTAAACAGTGGACTCGAATATTGTCAGTTTAGTCAGAAAGTTCTTTATGCTATGATCTCATTCTATCGCCTTCTCACTTTAGGCCATTGGAACAGTATTTTTTGACGTGTAGCTTCCCTGGTGCTCCACTCGACATGTTAGAAAGTATTCTGTTATACCCGGACATATTATGTTATACCCTCACCATGAAATTATTTATCCCATTATATTCAAACCGTTAAGTTTATTCCAATTTACACCACCAGGAAAATTCAGCATATGTCAAGTTTTAAAGAACACATCAAATCATTTGCTTTCAAACCCCGTCAATGATTAAATGCAATCCACAAAATAAATGACTAAAAACCAACGTGAAATAATATGGCAACACAAAACTAATCTAGTATTTCGCGTATGATCCTTCCACAAGAACAATAATCTGGTATCATTACAGCTCGATATTGTTACAAAACAAAACACTAATCGAACAAAAGATGCCGAAACACAAATATTTAGAATTAAGTAAAAACTCAAAGTTGCCATATTCCCAAAATTCCTAATGCATATTTCTATGTTCTTCGACATCAAAGCATAAATTTTACCTTTTTTACTTATTGTAAGTCATTTTCCATATAACATGTTGAAAATTTTGTAACCCCCCCCCCTAAAATGATTACTTGACGGATTCTAAATGTTCCTGGTTACATCTATCCCAATAATAACATCAAAACCCTTAATCATATCGCCGCATAGTTTTTTGACGGATTCTAAATGTTCTTTGTTACTCCAAAATAATTTTTTGGCATGCAGCTTTGATAGTGAAGATTCTTCAAGATTTGTTGTGACGTTTTCGTGAAGAAGCTCGAGTGTTTGTCATCTCCGTCTGTGGGGACCACGAGGTGTGCGGTTGTCGTAGCGATCATGGAGAGATTCCTCCACAACCGGATTCTAGCTGGAGTACCTTTTTTCCTGATACTATGGTTTGGTTTGAAGCAAGAACAGAGGCCATGAGTCAAGCTGATTCCTATAACATTGAACCTGTAGATTTGCAAGTGTGTTGGAACTATTTGGAAAGTAGTTTGATCTTGAAGTTCCAATTGTTGGAAAATTAGATTTTGCAAAATGATTTTTGCATATTTTGGACACTATTTTAATATATGTATATGTTATATATACTTATATTTCTTGGTAGCTTTGCGTTCTCCGCGACGAGAGTTTCGCAACGAGCTAAAATGTGTCAAAATTGGAGTTGATATGAATGAGATATCGTGTCTCAAAGTGAGGCACTTGGAACACAAAAATATGGAAACTAGAAGTATCCCACATCGCCTAGTAAAGGAAGTGGAGAGTGGTTTACATAGAAATCTTGATATTTTCTATCAAATTCCTTTAGGTGAGCTATGCTCCCACTCCTACGTGCGCGCGCTCAGGGGGGGTGCAGAAAATGGGATTTCTGGTCCAAAATGGGTTCGAAGCTTCTGAACTCATGCGGGGCCGCGCGACCTGCGGACACGAATGCAGCTCTGAAAGTTCGCCTACGCGCTAAACTTTTTGCTGGCAGATTTCGTTTCCTTATTAACAGTTTCCAGATTTTGTATCTATTTAATTTTAGAATTGATTTAAACTTAGAGAGTAAGTTTTACAAAATCAATTTAAATAAATAGAAGATATCGAATCTGTCTATATTGACAGATTATCTTGTCTTAAAGAACAAGATAGGTTTTTAGTATAAATATAACCATGTCTCATTCGGTTTTGAGACACTGAAAAACGCAACTCCAGCAACCGAATTCCAGCAATCATGTTCGATCAGAAACACGCTTCGCTTCAGTAATTTTTCAGGCAAGTTGTCAGGTCCGGCTGTGCAATAGCTTTGTACGTTGTACCCTGAGAAACAGACGGTGAATCTGTTTTAAGGGAATCGTGTTTACACGAGCCTCGTGCCACGACTGTTTATTGCTTTATTTATTTATTGTTTCTGCTGTTTAGTTTTCAGTTATTATTTACTGTTAATGATATTCGTTGTAATATGATTTATTAATAAAAAGTGTACACCGTTTCCTACAGTCTTAAAACAGATTCGGTTTAACCGAATTTAAAACACTTTGTTAAAATCGGATTAATTATTAACAGATTTTATAAACTGTTTTCTGTCGAAACCTAGTTGAGTTTCTTTGGAAATCAGTTTTAATTAAACAGATATTAACTTTTTCTTTTTAGTTGTTCTTATCAGTTTATATCGAAACCAAGATTGAGTTTCTTTTAAACTGATTTACTTGATCCAACGAAACCAAGATAGAGTTTTGTTGAATCAGATCTGGTACAAGTAGATACCGATTTACAGCAGTTTGTTTAACTGTTTGTGTTTGCTTTTCAGGATGACAAACACCACTACCTCTCCTGTGACTACTACTGTGAATGTACCCGGTGCGCCAGTTACCAACACGGTTGCTAATCATGCTGAGAAACCAGAGAAATTCAATGGGCAGAATTTTAAGAGGTGGCAACAGAAGATGTTCTTCTATCTCACTACTTTGAACCTTGCGCAGTTCTTAAAAGAGAATCCACCTCACGTGGAACCTCCTGCAGAAGGTCAATCCGCCAATCAACAGGCTGTTCAAGCCTTGGAAGCATGGAAACATTCAGACTTTTTGTGTCACAATTATGTTCTGAATGGTTTGGTGGACTCTTTGTACAACGTGTACTGCAAGACCAAGACTGCCAAAGAATTATGGGAGTCATTGGAACGCAAGTACAAAACTGAGGATGCTGGTACAAAGAAGTTCGTGGTAGCTCATTTTTTGGATTACAAGATGGATGATTCAAAGAACGTGATGAGTCAGGTTCAAGATCTGCAGGTTTTGCTACACGACATTCATGCTGAGGGAATGACTTTGAGTGAAACTTTTCAAGTTGCTGCTATCATTGAAAAGTTGCCTCCAAGCTGGGTAGAATTTAAGAACTACCTGAAGCATAAACGAAAGGAGATGAGTGTTGAAGACTTGGTTGTTCGTCTTCGTATTGAAGAGGACAACAAGCTGGCTCAGAAAAACGCTTATACGCTTGATTCTGCCAAGGCAAATATGGTTGAGCATGCTTCGTCATCTTCAAAGTCCAATGTCAAAGGTAAAGGCAAAGGAAAAGGAAAGAACGACAAGAAGGGCAAAGGGAAGTCTGAGTACCTCGCTCCTAAAGTAGCAATTGTGAAACAGAAGTTCCAAGGGGTATGTTTCACCTGTGACCAGCGGAGTCATCGTGCTGCTAACTGTAAGATGCCGAAGCGGGTGACTCCACGCCAGGCTAATATGGTGAATGATAATATGGACATGATTGCTATGGTTTCTGACGTCATTGCCATGATCTCTGAAGTTAACCTGGTAGGTTCCAACAACAGGGAATGGTGGGTTGATACTGGGGCTACCCGTCATGTGTGTGCTGATAAGAGTATGTTTCACTCTTTCAGAGCGGTTGACAATGGAGACAAGTTGTACATGGGCAACTCTGCAACTGCTGATATCAAGGGTGAAGGAGATGTAATCTTGAAGATGACATCCGAGAAAGAGCTCAAGTTGACTAATGTCTTGTATGTTCCAGAGATTCGCAAGAATCTTGTGTCTGGTTGGCTGTTGAACAAGTTTGGTTTTCGTCTTGTTTTTTAGTCTGATAAGTTTGTTCTTTCTAAGAATCAAATGTATGTTGGTAGGGGATATGCCCTGAATGGTATGTTTAAGCTCAATGTAATGGTTGTTAAGAATGATATCAATAAAATGAATTCTTCTGCTTACTTGATTGAGTCTTCTAATGTGTGGCATGGCCGTCTTGGACATGTAAATTTTAATTCGATGCGTCGTTTGATTAAATTTAATTGCATACCTAAATGTGAAACTTGTGTTGAAGCCAAACTTACAAGATCATCTTTCAAATCGGTTGAACGAAAAACCGAACCACTTGATATGATACACACTGACATATGTGATTTGAAATCACTACCCACAAAAGGTGGCAATAAGTACTTTATCACGTTTATTGATGATTGTACAAAGTATTGCTACGTTTACTTGTTAAAAAGTAAAGATGAAGCTATAGACAAGTTTGTTCTATACAAAAACGAAGTTGAAAATCAACTTAATAAGAAAATCAAGGTTGTACGAAGTGATAGAGGAGGTGAATACGTGTCTCCATTTGCTGATTTATGTGCTAAACATGGAATTAGACACGAATTCACTGCTCCTTACTCACCTCAGCAAAACGGTATTGCCGAAAGGAAGAACCGTACCTTGAAGGAAATGGTTAATGCCATGTTGATAAGTTCTAGTTTAAGCCAGGACATGTGGGGGGAAGCCATTCTAACGGCTACTTATCTTTTAAATAAGATACCTTGTAAGGAAAAAGAAGAGACTCCTTATGAATTATGGATGGGAAGAAAACCATCATATCAATACTTACGAGTGTGGGGGTATCTAGCAAAGGTAGCTATATCGACACCCAAGGCCCAAAAGATTGGACCTAAATCTGTGGATTGTATATTCATTGGATATGCTAAGAATAGCAGTGCTTATCATTTCATTGTACATGATTCAAAAAATCCGGATATACAAAAGGGTACACTAATGGAATCAAGGAATGCTTCCTTCTTTGAGAACATATTTCCTTGTTTAACGAAGGAAACTGGAAGTTCATCTAGAATAGATGACGATGTTGTCCAAGATAAGAGACAACGAGATGATAATGATCTCCAAGATGAGCGACAAGATCAAATCGAGGAAGAAGAGGTTGAACCTAGAAGAAGCAAAAGGGCAAGAACCGAGAAATCGTTTGGACCTGATTTTGTTTCTTTTATGGTAGAAAATGAACCTACTTCTTATCGAGAAGCGGTAACTTCCTCGAAAGGGCCTCAATGGAAAGAAGCCATTAAAAGTGAAATAGATTCTATTTTACAAAATCAAACTTGGGAGCTCGTGGATTTACCTCCTGGTTGTAAACCACTAGGCTATAAATGGATCTTCAAGAAGAAGATGAAAGCCGATGGCACCATTGACAAGTACAAAGCAAGATTGGTAATCAAAGGATTTAGACAACGAGAAGGTCTAGATTATTTTGATACATATTCGCCTGTTACGCGAATAACCTCTATCCGGATGATACTTGCTATTGCCGCTTTGAGAAATTTGGAAGTTCACCAAATGGATGTGAAAACGGCTTTTCTAAACGGGGATTTAGAAGAAGAAATCTACATGAACCAACCTGAGGGTTTCATAGCTCCTGGACAAGAGAACAAAGTTTGTAGGCTTGTTAAGTCATTATATGGCTTAAAGCAAGCTCCCAAACAATGGCATCAAAAATTTGACCACGCCATGCTAGAGAGTGGATTCAAAATTAATGAATGCGACAAGTGTGTTTATGTAAAGGACACAAGTAGTGGATATGTAATCTTGTGTTTATATGTTGATGATATGCTTATCATTGGCAGTAACGACAAGATGATCAAATCTACTAAAGACATGTTGAAATCAAAGTTTGACATGAAGGATATGGGGTTGGCTGATGTGATCCTTGGAATAAAGATCATACGAACTCCAAATGGACTTGTGTTAAGTCAAGCACATTACGTTGACAAAATTCTTAATACTCATAATTCGGGTGATTCCGGCCTAGCTAGAACTCCAATTGACACCAGTAAGCATCTATCTAAAAATAGAGGCTTAGGTGTTGCCCAATTAGAGTATTCAAGAATTATTGGCAGGTTAATGTACTTGATGACAAGTACCCAACCTGACTTAGCATATGCAGTTAGCAGGCTAAGTAGGTATACCAGTAATCCAAGTTATGCACATTGGGGAGCTATGACTAGGGTACTTCATTATTTGAGATACAGTCGCGATTATGGACTGCATTATGAAAGATATCCAGCTGTTATAGAAGGATACAATGATGCAAATTGGATATCTGACATAAAGGATTCTAGGTCGACTAGTTGATACGTGTTTACACTAGGAGGGGCAGCTATATCTTGGAAGTCTTCCAAGCAAACTGTTATAGCTAAGTCCACGATGGAATCAGAATTTATCGCGTTAGATAAATGTGAACAAGAGGCGGAATGGCTACGTCAATTCGTAGAGGACATACCAAGGTGGCCTAAACCGGTAACGGCCATTAGTATACATTGTGATAGTCAATCGGCAATTGGCAGAGCTCATAGCATAATGTATAATGGAAAATCCAGACATATCCGTCTTCGACATAATTCGATACGACAACTACTCTCAACAGGATTTATCTCAATTGACTACGTGAAGTCAAAGGATAACATCGCGGATCCGCTTACGAAAGGCTTAAGCAGAGAGTTAGTTAGTAAGTCATCTAAAGGAATGGGACTAAAGCCCTTAAAGGTATGAATTTCTATGAAGGAAAACCTAACCCAGTTGACTGGAGATCCCAAGATCTGGGTTCAATAGGACAACCTAATCATAGAAATGTGGGGGAAGTCACGTTAATGTGGGGGAGTTACGAAATACTGTAACTTCCTAGTCCATTCCTATAACAACTGTGACTTGTTGAGAGGTTAAACATATGGCTCTTATGATTCAGGATGAAATCATAAAGCATAATGATTCAAGATGAAATCACAAAACATATGTTTTTAATGATTCAAGATGAAATCACCTATGTGAGAGAGAAGTGGGGTCGCTTCGAAAGGAATTGTGGGGGGCGCAATTCCTAAGAGCTCTTGCAGAACCAGGCTAGTGTTCATGACCATAACGAACACGACTATGAGGACTTGACAATGTCAGGGAGAGTCTTGTGTGAAGTGTAATGTCGTCTACGAAAACAGATGCTGAGTTCAAGGACATCGCGTCTACTCAGATCTAGGAGACTAATTGCATCTCACAAGGGAAGGTTCAAAGGGTCACACCTACCTATCCTATGCAGGACTTAACCGCAGAAATTTCGCTGAAACATGTGTGTGTTTTCGACCGATCTCCATTCATGTGGGGGATTGTTGGAAAATTAGATTTTGCAAAATGATTTTTGCATATTTTGGACACTATTTTAATATATGTATATGTTATATATATACTTATATTTCTTGGTAGCTTTGCGTTCTTCGTGACGAGAGCTTCGCAATGAGCTAAAATGTGTCAAAATTGGAGTTGATATGAATGAGATATCGTGTCTCAAAGTGAGACACTTTGAACACAAAAATATGGAAACTAGAAGTATCCCACATCGCCTAGTAAAGGAAGTGAAGAGTGGTTTATATAGAAATCTTGATATTTGCTATCAAATTCCTTTAGGTGAGCTATGCTCCCACTTCTACGTGCGCGCGCGCAGGGGGTGCAGAAAATGGGATTTCTGGGCCAAAATGGGTTCGAAGCTTCTGAACTCATGCGGGGCCGCGTGACCTGCGGACACGAATGCAGCTCCGAAAGTTCGCCTACGCGCTAAACTTTTTGCTGGCAGATTTCGTTTCCTTATTAACAGTTTCCAGATTTTGTATCTATTTAATTTTAGAATTGATTTAAACTTAGAGAGTAAGTTTTACAAAATCAATTTAAATAAATAGAAGATATCGAATCTGTCTATATTGACAGATTATCTTGTCTTGAAGAACAAGATAGGTTTTTAGTATAAATATAACCATGTCTCATTCGGTTTTGAGACACTGAAAAACGCAACTCCAGCAACCGAATTCCAGCAATCATCTTCGATCAGAAACACGCTTCACTTCAGTGATTTTTCAGGCAAGTTGTCAGGTCCGGCTGTGCAACAGTTTTGTATGTTGTACCCTTGGAAACAGACGGCGAATCTGTTTTAAGGGAATCGTGTTTACACGAGCCTCGTGCCACAACCGTTTACTGCTTTATTTATTTATTGCTTCTGCTGTTTAATTTTCAGTTATTATTTACTGTTAATGATATTCGTTGTAATCTGATTTATTAATAAAAAGTGTACACCATTTTCTACACCAATCTCGTAACTTGAACTCCATGATCTGTTAGATTAATCATAACAGTTGATTTTAATTAAACAGAGAATATAAAAACAGCAGAACATGTAATGAATTCTATTTTGCATAAACCTTGGACAACAATTATCCGTAACAAGAAACATTATGGTGGTGTTTGGATTTGCATTATCAAACTGATTGTCAATAAGATCGACTGAGGTAAAAAAAAAAAAAAAAAAAAAAAAAAAAAAAAAAAAAAAAAAAAAAAAAAAAAAAAAAAAGGAGTGTTAAAGTTTCGACAAAGTGACCAATTATTAATTGTGAATTGATATGTACGCATAGGATTTTACTTTGCATACATATAATTAATGTATAAGGACAACAATACCTTCATATTGTTTTTATCCTTCAACTTAACATCTTTGTGTAATCAATCTATGAGCATTTGATCATCATATTCCACCGGCACTTTTTATCATATAGATAATCTAAACTAAAATCACCGTCAGTTAGAGCATCAACCCTTTATGCAACTTAAATAACTGTTCTGGCGACCTTCGACTGCCGCCTCAATTTGGATCCCAAAATAATGGTTGACGGTGGAATAAACCAAACAAGAATAAACTAGTCAAATTCTTAATCAACAAAATAATGAGCTATACTGGATGCCAAAAATGGTATCTGTTGGGTTATGGTAGTTAGATTAGCAGTTATACGACTAGAAATGTGTGAGCCTATTGGGGGCACACACGTTAATACACGAAGAGTACGTGTATTAAATAATTAATATATATACTTGTTATATTTATTAATTGTTTAATATGTTTCACGAAATAATTTAACGGTTATTAGTTTAAATCGTTAGACACTTTAACTAATTTAAATATATGTTAAATATAAAAGAGAGGGACTTGGATGTCGGAAAACGAAACTCCCAGACCTCCCTCCAAAGTGGCCAGTTATGGAAGGATCTAGGAAGGGGGTTATGTGTCGGTTTTGGCAAATTAATGGAGTGAATAATAATGACTTGTTGGACAAGTTGGGGTGCTATATAAACACCCTTAGGGCTTCACAAAAGAGACGAGAAAAAACAAAAAACACACTGACACATACAAACTCTAATATACTTTACGTATTTAATTATTTACTTTTTCCCTTTGGTCAAAGTGGCGGCTGACATTAATGTAAATCTATATACATTATGTTTAGTGGAGGAATTACAACAAGAATTTGTATTCTTGTTTTGTTTCGTTGACTGACTTCTTTTATATACAATTCGAACGTATACTTTTTTTAGTATTCGGATTGTGTTTAAGCTACAACAAGAACACAAGTTTGTTTGGTTGTATACGTGAAGCAAGCGACTAGCATCGTAACTTATTTGTTTGACGTGTAGTGTGAGCAACCGTAGAGGTAGTATACATTTACTACTTAGTTTCATGTTAGCTTTAAAGTTTTGTCATATGTGGGAATTGTAATAGCATTTAAAGTACAAGGACTAGTTTAGTCATATTGCTAAGTTAGAACTTGTAGCTTGTAATAAATACCCTCCTATGTCAATACTAGGAGGGTTGAGAATTCATTTGTAACACACGATGTGTGTGTGTTTTCTAGACTCTCTCTCTAGAAAATATACACACCTCGGCAATCAATAAACCGAACATTCAATGTTTAATATTTAGTTCGAGTTTATGGTGTTTCCCCCACCTCCAAACGTGATTCTTGGTCTCTACAATTGGTACCAGAGCTAACCGGGGGCGAATCGTGGTGTTTTTAAGGTAACAAATATGATTTTTGGTGTGTATTATCTTGCTTGTGTTCGGATTTTCTTTCACTGTAACAAAAAGGTTGCGTTTTTGTCATAAAAACGTGAGTTTTTGTTTATCTTGAAATCGTACACATGTTGAAGATCAAAGGTTGTGTTTGTTTTTGAGATTATTCGACTTGGTTCTGTCATTATCTTCAGTTTTACACTCAAAATGAGTTGGTGGATACTAGATTTTGGTTTGTTCTTCATGTTTGATCGTAGAAATCAAAACATTTCATGTATAAGAATTGTTTTTGATTATTTTAAGTGATTGAAGTGCATTATTGAAGTGTGTAAAAGTAGTGAAAGTTGGCAGAAATCATGGCAGACAAGCATGGGAGTTGCATGGGTTAGTAGCTAAAGTCCAAAAGTGGGTGAGATTTGGTCAAAAGTTGCGTTTTATCGCAATTGAAGAAAAGCAGCGAGGTTATCGCAATTAGTAGTGATTATCGCATTTCTTGTATGAGAATTGCGATAGGTGTCGCATTTGGCCTTATCTCATTTGGCCTTATCGCATTTGGCATCGCTGTTTAGCTCTATCGCATTTGACCATATCGCAGTTGCAACTCAGAGATTTATCGCAATTGAGGATTATAGCATTTGAAGTCTGAGCAGGTTATCGCAGTTCTGTCCGAGATATCCATCGCAGTTTTGTCCAAGATACATTGCCCAATTGCGATATCAGACAACCTTTGGCAAGGGACTAAACGGACAATTTTTACGCGAGATTCAAATTCTGGTTCAAGAGTGAAAATTTTGGCCCAAAATTCAAATTTTTAGGACAAAATTCGAATTTTTCGGGGAATTTTTGGCGTAAAAATTGTAAAACTCAAATTTTCCCAGAATCATTATAATGTCATTTTATGGCATATTTCACATCAAAATCACAATTGAAATTTTCGGACGGCACCTTCAACATCACCACGTATAGCCGAAAAGATCCTGATCAAGATTCACAATCAGAGGACAATGGTCAAATTATCAGCTGTGGCTACAAGGATGATGATTCATTATTACTTATTTGAAGTTGAAGTGGAATATCTCGGGTACGTGTACTTAGTATCTTGAAGATATCGGGGTTGGTTGGATGCATGATTCTTCGAGATCCTTGTTTGGGCACTCATGGGAATAGTGATTAAGTCTTGGGTTATCTAGTTTTCATAGGTCAAGGGGAGGATGGACGAAGACCTAGTTAACTATCACTTAAAGGAGATACGTTGTAGTACTCAGTGTCACACAAAGATGTGGATAATTCAAGCGATGTTCATATACAGTTAAGGAAGGATGGATGGGTATATGAAACGACCTATATGCTTTAAGGAGTTACGTTGTAGTGCTCAGTATAGGTTCTTAGTCACACTATCGTGCAAGTTTAAGTCACAAGTTTGGGTTATTCTACTTCAGTCTCAAGTTCGTAATAGTGGGTTTTCTCCATCAGTAGTCACTACATAAAGCCGTTGTTGTTGATTCAGGAGGTTAGATTGGATTTATCTACATCTTCTCACGGATTACAGGAAGTGCTTCCAGTTTGTATTTCACGTACACATCAGTATGCTGATTCCGATGAATCGTAACCAGCAGGGGAGAGAAATGTGCGGGCTGATCTCTCATGGGAAAAATAACTGGGATGCATTTGGTGAGATGAAGATGTTGATAAGGTATTCCCCCGAACGGACTTCAGATACAGGGCAATCATAAGAGAGGTTGTCAGTTTGGGGGAGAGCACTAATTAGGGGAGAGCACGGGGAGAGCACTCAGGGCACTCTATATTAAACCCTAATTAGATTTGCTCACATGGTTCGTCTGCAAGTAAAGAAATGAAAGCTGAGAAGATTCTGCAAGCTGAACGAAGTAATGAAGTTTGAAGATTATTCTCTGTACTTACTGTTTATATTTTACTTGTAGGGAACATTGTAAGCAATTCCCATATGACTTCACTTTGGGGAGAGATTGTTAGCTTTAAAGTTTTGTCATATGTGGGAATTGTAATAGCATTTAAAGTACAAGGACTAGTTTAGTCATATTGCTAAGTTAGAACTTGTAGCTTGTAATAAATACCCTCCTATGTCAATACTATGAGGGTTGAGGATTCATTTGTAACACACGAGGTGTGTGTGTTTTCTAGACTCTCTCTCTAGAAAACATACACACCTCGGCAATCAATAAACCGAACATTCAATGTTTAATCTTTAGTTCGAGTTTATGGTGTTTCCTCCACCTCCAAACGTGATTCTTGGTCTCTACATTTCAATTTGCGGGTGACTACAAGGGTTAGTTTTCTATTTAGTTTTCTTGTTCCTTTTATTATTTGTTTGTTTATTATATGTGTTAACTATAATTGTAAACTAGATCCATTATCCGATGCGTACTCGTAGTTAATGGTTAACATGATTATAAAATCCCAACAGTGGCATCACGAGCCATCTCGTTTATCGGTTATGGGTTACATGATTTAATAAACACGCGAAAAGGCTACATGAAATCTAACTTAGTTATTTGTTTTATTTTTGTTTTGACAACTATAATGCAATACTTGTCATTAATTAATAAAAAATAACAAGACACAAACAAATTAATTAACGGTTAATTAGATACATAAAATAGCAAAAGTTAAAATTTAATAAGTTTGCCATGATTATTTTATGTGTGTATTCCGGCTATAAGACCTACGTAATCATTTTTTTGTGATGCATGTGGCGATCTAGGCACTTGATGAAAACCTAGTGAGGGTCTTATGGTTCTCTTTTTGGGGAAGACTTGCTAGAGTTCTCGGATCTAAATGTTTACTTGTTAATATTATTGTCATGTTTTTAGTATTATGTTCTTTAGTGATTTTTGTTTTTAGCCTACATGTTTACACGCCTAAAACTAAAATAAAAGAGGACTAATACCCATAAAAAGATGACATTAATATGGTCTTAATTTACACGCCTAAATACCATGCTCATTGTGACCTGCTATTTGATTCGTGGAAAATTATTTTTGTAAAATTAAGTGACCTAAATTATTGAAACAAGTTTTCATGAAATTAAAAACTGGACGCTATGGACACTTGGGAAGTACGGCTCACCCACTAGAACAAACTATAAGGGGGGTTTCAGGCGGTGCGCACAGTCACACCTAAAGGATTTCCGGTCATAGCTTCGCGCTGACTTGGTCCTCCGCCTCCTTGCGAGTTTGATTGGAGCTACCGTGAACCATGATGATCACTACAGTGTCATTACTAAAGTTTTTAAAATAAAGTGCTACAAAGTTGTTTTGCATGCTTCTTTGTACACGATTTTATCACATTTATGTGTATACCCTATATGAAATATTAAGTCTATGCCAGCCAACCAAGAACACGTGCATTTGACTTGACCTCTTTGGTCAGACCTTAGGGCCATTTCAACCCATGGTGAATTTTGCTCATTGGTCAGACCTTTGGCGATATTTGCACGTTCTTGCTTGGTCGACTTATTTCGAGTATGCTTGGTCAGACCTTGGACCCGAGGCATAAGATGCGACTAAACATGCTCATGACATTATTACTTGTCTACTAATGTCTTGATCAGTCTCATAAGTCTAAGAGTTGCAATTTATGCAATTAACGCTCGCCGCTTACCTCTTGCCCTACTTGTTTACACGCTGGTCAGACCTCCGGTAATAAGTGGGAGGTCAAGATGGATCTTAGTCTTAATTAGAAATTAATTGGGTAGTTAATTCTTTTAAGAATTTAATTATCGAAAATACTAACATTGAACTTTCTATGTTCTGATTAAAATTGTGTTGTTGCAACATAATTCGTAAACAAAAGTTTGTTTTTTCTTAAAAAGACACACTTAGTCTCTTTTCCTGGTAAGAAGAGTGAGACTTATTCCTATTTATTTCTCCTTAGTTGACAAACTAAGATAGGATTACAATTGTTAAACTCACTTATGATCTTTCATTACCCTTTTCCGGTATTGAAATAATTGAAAGATAAAATATTTTGTGTAACTAGAAAACATTTTGTGTCTATAGCTACCAAAATAAATGACATCTTGCACTTGTCACGATGTATGAGTTTAAACTGCAAAGAGTAAAGAAATTACTAGCATATTCGCTAGGTATTTTTTCTTGGACTCTTATTATTCCTTATAGTGCTAAATACCCTTGGGGCTATGTAGACGATAAAGGAGGAATTGCATGCTAACTATTCAAGTTAAATGAATGCATGAATGGCTAGTCCCTCATCTACATAAGTAGGACTTCATATACTCTCTTCAATACCTAAGTACATTGCTACTTGTAGGCATTCGAAGAGAATAGGAAAGTGTATTAAATTGCAATATGCTTTCTACTGGCAATGTAACACTTACAATGTTGACAAATCCAGTGGGAGCATTGCATTTTATCACTGAAATAACATTCCTGTAATGTTGTCAATTTCAGTGGGAGCTACGAGATTTATTTCCTTGTTAGTCACCCATATCATTTCAAACTTGCTTTGAAATAATTCATTACTTTCCGAATATGAACGACCATTGCTTAAAGGATAATTGCATTTTATTTTATTAGATAACACATTGCTTTTCTGCTGTTGTTTTCTGAACGTTATCTATAGAATAATAATCCACAATTCCTTATTAAAGGTTATGGTTCTAAAACTACTTGTATATCTATGACATTATCATATTGTTTACACAATCAATCACATGTTGTTTGTTTTCATAATATGATGTTGTTCCTTACACAAGTGGGAGAAATCTCAAAGTGTGTGCAAGGAACAACATATTATTGGTTTCTCTTGACCGCAAGGTAAGAAATCTAATCATTCTACTAGGACTTGAACACGCAAGATGTTTGTTGCCCTACTACATTCAAATGTCATGATATAGTGTAAAGATACTTCAACATTTCGACTACGTGTTTTAGTCAACATAATTATGGTTAAATGATAAGAATCATAATTCTGAAGTATAAAATTAACTTGAAATTACTACAGAACTCAAGAGTTTGCGTTCATGATTACTTTTGTTAGTATAATTATGTTTACATGTTAAAGACATAATTATAAAGTCCTTGAATTAATCAATGACTTATAATATAAAGTATATAGTAAAATTATTATGTCTTCTTGTTAACACATAAACATGAGGCCTTTGAAATATTCAAAGACTTATAATGTATTATTGACATGTTATGTTTTCTTGTAAACACATGAACATATAATTCTTGAACAGTTCTGTCTTCTTGTGAACACATGAGCATAAGGTTCTTGTATTATTGAAGTAATATACATTATAGCATGCACTTGGTTTGAAAATACTTAATATGCAATTTGGCTCGACCTAATTGACAAGTATTTGGTCCAAAGAGAATTAAATTATCTATGGAATTCTGATATAGTTTCACAATTCAAATACTTATAGAATACCACATTATTATGGTATGTCTAATAGGTTGAAACAAACAATATTCATATTGTTTAATTCATGATAGCTTTAATTGCTCTGCCTCTAAAATCTATCAAGGTTAGAAAATTGCGTGTGTCGTGAACATACTCAATATGGTTCAAACCTAGAAGGTATTCAAGACAACCCATGACCGAAACCCCTAAACCTTTAGGGATTTTTCGTTTTTCCACTCAAACCAATTGAATCCTAAACCCTCTTGGGTTTTTGATTTTTCTACATTTTCTAGCTTGAAGATTGTAGTATTGGTGTTCCTCCTAGCTCAACGAAACACAAAACTGTTGCTAAGGTTTTCGGTTAAAGGGTGATACAAAATTAGGGTTTTGCTATAAACCTTAATTAGAGTTGTTGGAAGAAATTCCATTATGTCTTGATTTAAGTTCTGAATTTGTTAAAATCTTATGAAGCATTTTATTAACAACCTTGAGATGAGAACTTAAAATGTATTTTGTGGTTCCCAAATAAAGAACAATTTATTGTTGCTTAAATACTTAGTATTTAGAGAATTGTCTCTACTTACAAAAGTAAGTGGGAGCATCAACAAATCTTGAAGATATTCAAGAATAAATACATAACCTTCTAAAATCCACTTATTAATGTCATACTAAGGTTAAACATGTAAATTTTGACTGAAGTATAATGTTACTCTTATTCATAAATCTGCAAGGATGCCTCATCACTTGATTGATATTTTGATATCAATGCTGAGGATATAAGTTAGAAGATCATTGTAAATCTGCTAACTACTAAGGTACATTATTACATCTTGAATCTGATAAATTTCTTAGAACTATGAATGATAAGATGCAGTCCTTAAAAGGCAAATCAATGTTTTGATCTTGATTGTTATTTCGCCTAATAGTTAACCTATGAGGTTGGAATAAGTTTCTTTTGAAGAAAGGCTTACTAGGGAAAAATTGTATACATGATTAATGCATGGTTTATAATAAGAAGTTTTTAATCATACTCATGCAATTGATTGTGATTAGATTTTCTTATATACACGCATTAATTAAATAAAGATAATTAATTGTCATACAAGTTTTCCTTGAATGTGGAATATGGCAATTAAGTTTTATAACTCTTTCTTTAATGATTACCTTTTGCGAGGACGGTGTGTAATCAAAAGGGTTATAAGTCTATATAATCTTTATGTAATATACAAGTTTAAGCAATCCAAGTTTGGATCGAATCATGCATCTAGGAGCTGAGATCTTGAATTTAATTACAATATGATTTTGATTGAATTAAGATAACTCCTGATTACATCTGACATTAAGTGGGAGCACTATCTTTTCCTTAAAATACATATGTTGTATAACATATTGAAGATATCATTCTATTTAAACTAGATATTAATCCTTAAGCTTGGAATGAAACTTCACTTGGGATTTAGGGAATAGAACAAACAACCTTGGAATAAATGTTTATTTGGAATAAACATATGCGGAAAATTAAGTCTAACACAAATGAAATATATCATTCAAGCAAGTCTTAAATGGTATATTTCACGTGGAATAATTTATTACATGGATGGAAACCTTATGTTTTTTAACTAAGGATTTGTCATGTATATAGTATATTGTGTATAAGACTGGTTGTTACTTTTGCACTAGAGCAAGATGAGCTGACAACAACAATATCTAATTGAGAGTATTTAGATTATTGTTAATACAGATGTTTACGAATTATAAAGCATAGCGTTGTATACGTACAATGATGCTAGAGGATAATTAAAACTAGTTACAATAGGATTTTATCATTTGTGATAAATCTGCTAACTAGATATGCTCAACGAAGAGCATTGTTGCATTACACATTAAGGAATAAGAATACTTTACATTTTAAGAAACTATAAAGATGACTGTCAGTATGTCGTTGACTTCTAATACCTTATGCAAGGTAGGGCGACATCTCCATACTATGACACTTGCAATAGTTTGAGCATATGAGATAAGACACTCATCATATATTTCAAATCCCTCACTATATGTGAAATTTGAAACTAGTATTCGGAAAGTTTACTCAGATGACTATTTAGTTTTCTTGCAAAGAAAAGTTGAGAATGTTGGAAACATTATACTTCAACTTACTAATTAGTCTCATGCATATCTGTTTTTAGTATTTGGATAATTGGGATTGTAAGACAATTTTTACTTTATGATGAATAAAGATACTTGGTATTTGTTATTCATTCATATAATAATTGTTATCCTATATTTGCATGTTTAATCCTTGAATGATTTTATCGTTCTAAATATGTCCATTGTCGGTTAACAATTTGGGAATATTGTTATGCAAGGCAAATGTGAGTGTTGGTTATATTCTATGAGAATGTGGATTGTTCCCGCCAAACTCATATGTATTCACAAGGGATGCATATTGGATACCCCAAATTTCAAACATTTACTTTTGGATCCTTGTCATGAGTAAGATGTTGAAAATGGTTTATTAAGTCATCCTTAGACTTGAGATACAAGCAAGTTCTGTTATGTGTGGATATCACTTTTGTAATTATATGCCAAACGCTGTCTTGAATAAGGTAGTTATAAAAGCTATTTTTCGGAGTGATGTGAAGCAGCATCCACAACACTTGTAGTCAACAAAGGATTTGTTACTCCACTTGATATGTGCAGAAAGATACCATGGGCCCTCTCCAGAATTAATCAGATAATTGTTTGGCCAAACCCAAAGGGTAATGCAAGATGATTCTTGATTGCATTTGGTATATCTGAATTAAATTCTATAACGAGAATCTAAATGGTTAAACTATATGGAATGAGTTAGGATCCATATCCATGGTTTAACGGTATCTATAACAAGGGATGATTATAGCAAGAAATAAATAACCATGCTACTGAGAATTTTTTTTTTTGAAACTTTATCTCAGACATTTCTAGTTCAATAACGAATGTGAGTGTTGCTAGACGTTTCCGTCGTTGGTATATATGGTTTCTGCTACTCCAACTCCCAAGTGGGAGCTGTTGGGTTATGGTAGTTAGATTAGCCGTTATACGACTAGAAATGTGTGAGCCTATTGGGGGCACACACGTTAATACACGAAGAGTACGTGTATTAAATAATTAATATATATACTTGTTATATTTATTAATTGTTTAATATGTTTCGCGAAATAATTTAACGGTTATTAGTTTAAATCGTTAGACGCTTTAACTAAATTAAATATATGTTAAATATAAAAGAGATGGACTTGGATGTCGGAAAACGAAACTTTTCGAGACCTCCCTCCAAAGTGGCCAGTTATGGAAGGATCTAGGAGGGGGGTTATGTGTCGGTTTTGGCAAATTAATGGAGTGAATAATAATGACTTGTTGGACAAGTTGGGGTGCTATATAAACACCCTTAAGGCTTCACAAAAGAGACGAGCAAAAACCAAAAACACACTGACACATACAAACTCTAATATACTTTACGTATTTAATTATTTACTTTTTCCCTTTGGTCAAAGTGGCGGCTGACATTAATGTAAATCTATATGGCGGCTGACATTAATGTAAATCTATATACATTATGTTTAGTGGAGGAATTACAACAAGAATTTGTATTCTTGTTTTGTTTCGTTGACTGACTTCTTTTATATACAATTCGAACGTATACTTTTTTTAGTATTCGGATTGTGTTTAAGCTACAACAAGAACATAAGTTTGTTTGGTTGTATACGTGAAGCAAGCGACTAGCATCGTAACGTATTTGTTTGACGTGTAGTGTGAGCAACCGTAGAGGTAGTATATATTTACTACTTAGTTTCAATTTGCGGGTGACTACAAGGGTTAGTTTTCTTGTTCCTTTTATTATTTGTTTGTTTATTATATGTGTTAACTATAATTGTAAACTAGATCCATTATCCGCTGCGTACTCGTAGTTAATGGTTAACATGATTATAAAATCCCAACAGTATCATTATCATAATATCATATGCAGATTCTCCTTTTCATAGATGTACATTTAGTACTCGTATGTATTTTTCAATATTGCGTATGAAGCAACAATTAAACCTTAAAGACAAGGCTCTCTTCAAAGATTTTAGTCTTCATCTACTATAACTTAAAACATGTTACAAGGCCCACACGGTGGCATGTGCGATCACAACAATGTTTTCTAAAATGAATAATATGTAATCTTGCCGTGCTTCATTCTCAAAAATATTTAATGACGAAATGAACGATACTGATAGATGGGAATCGGGCTAGAGGGTCTGGCGTTGGAGGAAGTTTGGTCAAAAGATCAAAAGCACAAAGAAGGGAAACGCAACAAAAGAACAATATGAGGGTATTGTTGTCTTTACACATTAATTGTCTGTGTACAAAGTAAAATCATATGTGTACATATCAATTCTCTTATTAATTATATGAGTAATTGTGGTCAAATACTCAATCGCATACCATCTGCAACAAAATTTTATCTATTTACCCCTCTTATTTAACACATTTTAAAGACTTCACGCACAATTTATTGTGTGCACTTCAAAAAAATATAAGAACGTCTTTTGCGTCATTTGACGTTTTTTATAATTTTCTAAATACTCGAACAACCAGTTACAAAAGCACATACAGAACATGATACATACTTTATAAAGTATGAAAGTTGTCTACTTTTTTTTGTAAAAGAAAGGGGAAAACATGTATTTGTGATATAATGAAGAGGCTTAATTGTAAATATTTTTAATTTTTTACAAAGTAAAGTAGGCAACTTTCCTACTCTATAAAGTAGGCATCATTTCCCCTTTTATTTTGTATAGTATGTAAACATTTGTCGCACATTTACTATTCACCAAATAGTGAATATCAAACAAAAATGGTAAAATTGGTTCATGTGGTTTATAGTGAAAATTATAAAAAACATCAAATGACGCAAACCTTTAGTTTCCAATCATTTGTAGACCGAACATTTGTTGTTGTTTTGATAAGTTGCACGCTGCCATATTGTTAGCATTGATTTTATGCTATTTTGGAAGTGATGGTCATTTGTAGCTTAGAAAATTAAGTGTCATGTATAATATGTATTTTATGTTAAGTGGGCTAGTAGCATTAGTGTTGTTAGTTCAATTATATGTGTAGTGCATATATTAGCCCACTTGTTATCCAAGTCAAAAGCCCATCAAGCCTTGCTTGATGGCAGCCAACATATAAACAAACACTCTCTCATTTAGCAAGGGTGCTGAGAGAGAGTGTGTGTGTTTTATTTGTATTTTTCTCTCTAATCTAATAAACATACATTCCCAGGTTTCTCCACTGCCACCATCTTCCCTCCTTATCTTATTATATCTTTCTTATTTCCATCTATTCTTCTTGTTCTTGCTGCCATTCGATCTAGTGATTAAGTGGTATGATAAAGTAGGATTTCAACCAACAACAAGTGGTATCAACAGCCGGTCATCGAGGTAGGAAAGTTTGTGTGTTCGGTTTGCATCAACAAGAAAACAACTGTTGCGTTTTTGCTTCTTAAAAACGTGGCATAGTGTTGTATTTTTCTTGGAATCGAATAGCAAAAATCATTTGAAGGTTGTGTTAGTTAAAATACTCATGATTTGGTTTTGGTTAAGTGAGTTTGTCTCATTTGCTTGTTGAAAAAAACTGGGAAAACTGCACTTTATTGGTGTTCTTAGTTTGTTTTGATCGAAAGTTATTTAAGGAAGAATCACTTTTGTGTTATTGAATATTTTAATTGTAATATCTTAGATATTATTGGTTAAAGAAGTGATAAGTTGTCAGGAGTATTGCAAGTGGTTGAAAAGTGGTCAGGTATCACGTGGGAAGGTACTCTAAAGTCAACAAAAGTGGCCAAAAAGCAGAATTTTCTCGCAATTGGGCTGTTTTCTCGCAATTGACAGCCTCTCGGAATTACTGCTGCCTATCGGAATTACTACTGCTCTCGCATTTGAGACAGTCTCGCAATTGCAGTATTTTATCGCAATTCTGGCCCAGTTTCGCAATTGAGAAATTTTGTCGCAATTCAGTGCTGATCTCGCAATTGCTCTATCGCATTTCACTTTCGCAATTGGTGTAGGTCTATCGCAATTGGCTGTCTCGCAATTCAGCAAGTGTCTCGCATTTCACCTTCTATCGCAATTCAGAGGCTATCTCGCAATTCAAGCTAAATATCGCAATTGGAGCTGTTCTTTCGGAATTGGTCTCTCGCAATTGCTGATTTTATCGCAATTGGTGTCTCGCATTTGGCTTTCTGGTCTCGCAATTCAACAGCAGTATCGCAATTCAGTAGTATCGCAATTGTAGCAGTTTTGTCGCAATTCATCTCGCAATTGGAGCAGTTTTCTCGCAATTGGTGCTAGGCTATCGCATTTGGTCTCGCAATTCACATTTTGGACTCGCAATTGGTGAAATTTTCGAAATTGGCAAGTTCAGTCCTTGTACTTTACGTCAAAACTTCAAACGGCCATAACTTTTGAACCGTAACTCCGTTTTCAGCGAATTACCTGTCAAAACGACCGTGAGACCGAGGAGAAGGACACGTTGAATTAATTTATTCATTCAACCCAAGTTTCGAGGCCTGAAAACGCTCCAGAATGAAGTTATTGAGGTTTTAAGTTTCCAGACCAAAATTCCACCGTAACAACTCACATCAACCTAACCAAACTACAACTTCAACGCTCACCAACAACACATCAAGACTTCACAACATCAACCAAGTTTAACCTTCAACAACAACATCTCCTACTTTGTTGCAAAGATCCTGTATCCACTTTATCATACAATCATCATCAATGGCAACTCAACAAGACAATATGGCAACTGATCTGGCACATGCTTTTGCATTATTCACCGAGGCATTAAACTTCAAACAACATAACAACAACCAATGGAATTCACCGTACAC
The DNA here is from genome assembly GCA_021014915.2 of Artemisia tridentata subsp. tridentata. NCBI lineage: Eukaryota > Viridiplantae > Streptophyta > Magnoliopsida > Asterales > Asteraceae > Artemisia > Artemisia tridentata. Next base: position 103,096,988 of record CP139508.1, on the reverse strand, counting down.
TGACAATACGCAGTTATATATGGGTCAAGAAGGACAAATGGTTGAGGTTATCGGGAATCAGCAAGGAAATGCTATGGGTATCCAGACGGGGAATCAAATGCAATATGCAGGGCAGTATACGGGAAATCAAATGGATCAGTTTGTGAATCAGAATGGGGTAAATCAAAATGAAGATTATTGTTTCATGACTTCATCTGAAAGCCAAAGGAGTGATATAGGCAGAATAGGTAATGTTCCTGCAATGACAAAGGTAGAAAAGCTCCAGTACATGCTGATGCTAGCCAACAAGGAACATTCGGGAATACCTTTGACTGCTGAGGAATCTGACTTCTTGCTTTCAACCAGAATCAATGATAATTCCACAGAAGTCACAGGAGTCTCCGATCCTATGCCTGATCTGCAAGAACCTACATCATGCAGTGATTCTGAAACTCCTCCGTCCTATGACACAGAACCACTCCATGAGGTACCATCATTGTTTGCTCATGAAAAGCCACATTCTGTGCCTCTCGAACCTAATTATGATACATACATGGACACGCCAAGTTGTAGCAATACTAATTTGACAAATCCAGATATGGATCCTAATGAAGTTCAAGTTGCACAAAATGATGCTAATGATGAGGAAACTCGTGCTCTATTTGAATCATTACTTCATAATTGTCAAATAGAGATTGAAAAGGTCAAAAAGATCAATCGCGAGGTAAAAGCCGCGAATGAAAAATTGACCACTGAGCTTGAGAGTTATAAGGTGAATGCACGAGCTTATGATTTTCACACCAATCGACAGTCAGAACTTGAAAATAGTTTAAGAGATTCTGTTTTAAGAGAAAAACGTTTGCAAATCAAATTTGACACTCTAGATGTCAATTTGAACAATAAAATTAAATCTCTAAACAAGGAAATTTCTGAACTAACCAACCAGCTTTCAAAACAAAAATCAACTTATTCTAATCTTGAAAAGGAAAAGAAGGAGTTGAATGAAAGGTTTTCAAAACGTGAAAAGGATCTTCTTAAAGAGATCAATGACAAAAAGGAAACCATTGCAAAGTTGGATGATTTGCTTGTAAAAACGGGTCATTCTGCACAAACAGTTAACTTGTTAATAAACGATCCAAACCCGATTTTACATACATTAAAAAAGGTGGCTATCGGTTATGAAAATCCTTATATTCTCAAGAAAGCTCAGAAAGAACAGAATGTGCTTTTTAATGGTAATTTAATAAATGCTATCCATGACCCTCCTTCGGTTCATGATTCTGATGAAACGATTGAGCTTTCAGAAGAGAGTAGAAAGAAAATGAGACAATTGAACACAGAAATAAAACCCATTAACTATAATGAAGTTAACAAACTTGCTGGGGTTCATCTTGTTCAAAAGAAGTCACCTCTGTTTTTTCAAAAACCAGTGGTTTTCACAAGACAAAAAGCTGTTTCAAAACATCTGCCTAACATCGAACAAATGGCATCTAAAAACACTTATGATTCAAGTGCAGCTAGACTATATTTGGTTGATCTTAAACAGAGAATTGAAACACTTCAAAGTATTGTGGCATCCAAAATAAATAGTCACAACAAAGACTGGTTTTCAAGATTTCAGACTGAACTAAAAGGAATGTTTGAACAAGACATTAATCCACACATTGATGCAATCTATGCGGTTGTTCAAAATGTGGAATACAATCTTTTGAAAGAGTCAGCAGAATTCGTTAAGGACCACAAATCCTTAGTGAATGAAGCCAATGAATACTTGGAACACATAAAAGTTTTGGAAATGCAAAATGACTCTCTCTCTTTCGAAGCTCTATCGACCGATATCATGTCAATTATTTACCAAACATATTCTGTGGAAGATGAAGAAACACTTCGAGCTGAGACTTCTCAAATTGTTGAAAAATATGAAAAGGCACTTTTGAAACTTGAAAAACAAAATTGCACATATTTTAAACAACTTGATACAAAAAAGGAAGAATGCAAGTATGATAAATTGTCGTATGAGCGTTCTTACAAACAAATGCAAGAACAAATTCAGTTTTTGAAGTCTCAGCTTGCAAGTCAAAAAGGGCAGGGTGAGGAATCTACGGGTATTGCACCATTAACCCCCTTGCCTAATGAGAAACAAAAAGGGAAAGCTGTTGTCAAAACAACAACATCGAATGTAATAGCACCTGGCCTTGATAGGATTAGTCCCACTAATGCGTCTGCCTCTACATCTAAACCATATAGGGCGTTAGACAAATGTGCAAAAGATAATCCAAAAGAGTCTAGGAATGCTACTACAAAGTCAAAGGACAACAAGCTAAATCCCAATGTGTGTGCCCCTAGGAATAGCTCAACGAATGTGACCATAAAAACTGTTAAAGAATCTGTTGATTCAAACGACATGGTCCACATTCAATACCTAGAAAAAGCTAGGCAAAAGGCACAGGTTCGACAAGACGGAATTTTAGGCACAAAACCTAGAGTGATGAATTCTACAACATTACAAAGCACTGCTAGTAGTAGTAAACCACTACCTAGGATCATTCAACTAAATACTAGGGATTGGCTTGCATCTAAGAGTAGTTGCGCAAAAGAAAATGTTACCCACGTAGAATCAAACACTATGAATTCAAATTCCTCTTCGAACACAAAGAAAGTTCAAAATGACAGTAGTGACAAAATTAAGGTTGCAGTGTTAAACAAAAATGTTGAATTTGTCTGTCCTACATGTCAAAAATGTGTCTTTTCTGCTAATCATGATGCATGTGTTGCACAATATATCAAGAAAGCTAATGCAAGTGCTAAGGCACAATCCTCTAAGGCACAAAATAGCAACAAACCCGTTGCTAAGAAGCAAAAGGCTAAGAAACCAACTAGGTGGATCTCTACAGGACGTAGTGTTTCTCAAAATGAGACTTCCGCTGCATCTGAAAAGGAAACAACTCCTAGATCTAGCCCTAGGTGGATTCCCACGGGAAAAGTTTTTAAAACAGTTGGTCTTAGATGGATTCCCACAGGAAAGATTCTTGATAGCTGCACCACAACAAGTAATAGTGAAAATCATCAGGATAAGGATGTAGAAACCACTACACCCGTTGATAGTGGACACCCTCAATGTGATGATTCATGTTCTTCTAACACTGTTATTTGTGCATATTCTTCTTTTGTGGATTCTGTGATTGCAGGTACTCGTGAAAGTGTTGAGAGTTCACTCGCTGAATGTGGAAGAGAAGACCTTTATGCCAACATCGCATTTGGAAATCCTGGTCTACATCCACTCTTAACTCCACTTTTACTTGTTCATACTTAATCATTCTTTGTGCATATACATTTTTTGAAAACATCAAAAAGAATATACAAAAATGGAAAATTTTCAAAAAATACAAAAACAATATAAAATCACAAAAATCCAAAAATATTCTTCTCCGACATGTCTCTCGTATAATCGATATTCTGTACGTACTTAGAAATATCATTCAACAATGATACGGGCATGTACAGATGCTTGAGCGAGAGTTCTTTAAATGTGTTCAAAACATGTCGTTTTCTCAATCTTTTTTCTTAAATGGCTTCTGAGAGACTCACTCCAGAACCCGCGCTTAATTCAATGGCTTCGGAACATCTCAGTTTCGGACCCGAACTTCAAATAAAGGAAAGTGTTGTGCAAAACCAATTTCTTTTTCTAACACTTATCCTAAAAACAAATGAAGATATTTCTCCTTACATATCTTCAAAGATTTTCAAAATCTTCTCTATCTTCAGTACATTTTCTTCAAGATTTTTCAATAAGATTTTTCCAAATCTTTCATAAAGTGCTCAAGATAACTCCCTCCTAAACCCTTAAAACTGCTTTTAAACTAAAATGTTTAACCATATGCTTTGTTTAAGGGGGAGTAGAAAAACAAAAATGTTCCAATTTCATGCTCAAATCCGTCCATCTCTCCAAAAAGTTTCATTTTAATCAGTTGATATCAAAAATATCACTGCATGCTATTTTTGAGGGGGAGAAGATGTGATTAAAATGTGATCGAAAAGGAATCTCAAAAAGAGTTCTTCAAAAAGACTCAGCATGAACCCTCGAATTGACGAAAGATAAATGTCAGTAATCGAAAAGACTAGTCCGGGACGGGTAATAATTTCAAGATGGTTATCCATTGATGTAAACGTGTCTCGCAAAGGACTTGTCTGAGTAGAATGTACCAATTCGAGAGATGATCTTTTGATATGACCGGGACGGGTAATAACTTCAAGCTAGTCTAACTAGTGATGTAAACGTGTCTCGCAATGGTCATATTAATTGAAAATCGATCAGTTCAAAAAGTGCGAACTCTACCCATCATGTGCAATTCTTTCTTAAATCTCATATGCACATGTGAAGGGGGAGTATTTCAGAAAATGCAAAACTCTCGAAGTATTAACAAAATGTGTTTTATTCATGAACACTTTGAGAGATTTTCTCAAATGGTTTTATGGCAAGTGATCAACAAACCTAGGATAATCATGGAGTTATAAGGTGATTATGGTTAGGTTATGTCCTATGATCCGCCAGAACCGGAGGGATCTTCCCAAGGACAATTCCAATAGCTTAGCATTAGAAGTCCTTAGGAAAGATTGAAAAAAGGAGTATAATGAGAAAGGAGAAAGAAGGGGTTGAAGAATGAAAAAGAAAAGTTTTTGTAAGGGTGAAAAGAAATAGCCCTCCATGAAAACTTAGGTCAGAAACCGGGTCAATACATATGCTATCGGTATTCACTAAGGTGATACTGATATTGAAGTCAAGACGTCATGGACCCAGTGACGCGTTGCACCACCCCTCCTATCCACTCAGATATCTCTTAAAAGATATTTGTTTCATTTCTCACGGAGAACACTATATAATCTATCGGCCTCTCACTCCGAGATGTGTTGATATTGAAAAGGTGGCACTCTGCTCCATGCCTCCGTCGACTAAAACCAAAACGCACATTATTGAGTCTAGAGACATGAGATTCATCAATAGATCTCTTAGGAACACTTCCTATGCAATACACTTGTGTTCACTCATAAAGGATACAAGTTGTATGAGTCTTAATGAGATCTAAGGATCTTGCCTCACGACATGATGGCCGCTGGACGATTTATTGCTAACTGTCTTATGCAGGTACCGACGAAAGTCCATTCACCATCATCATCTACAACGTAGACGCATCTGATCAGAAGAAGTAGATCAAGGAAAGAACATTCAAAGTCAATACTTTGAAGATCACAGAGCATGAAGGAACAATGAATCAAGTCTATTATACAAATGACACACAAAGTTCAAGACATCAAAAGCAAAAGACCAATCACCGGAGCGTCATTGAAATGACCATCCCTTAGGGGGAGATTGTTAGCATTGATTTTATGCTATTTTGGAAGTGATGGTCATTTGTAGCTTAGAAAATTAAGTGTCATGTATAATATGTATTCTATGTTAAGTGGGCTAGTAGCATTAGAGTTGTTAGTTTAAATATATGTGTAGTGCATATATTAGCCCACTTGCTATCCAAGTCAAAAGCCCATCAAGCCTTGCTTGATGGCAGTCAACATATAAACAAACACTCTCTCATTTAGCAAGGTGTGCTTGTGAGAGAGTGTGTGTGTTTTATTTGTATTTTCTCTCTCTAAATCTAATAAACATACATTCCCAGGTTTCTCCACTGCCACCATCTTCCCTCCTTATCTTATTATATCTTTCTTATTTCCATCTATTCTTCTTGTTCTTGCTGCCATTCGTTTTAGTGTTTATGTGGTATGATAAAGTAGGATTTCGAGTTTCTACACATATATAGAAGGTGGAACCCTAGTATACATGTAGAAAGCTTTCTTGAATTAGCTACACAGACCAAATTTAAATATTTTGTTTGTGGTACTACACGTACTGTATCATCAATTACATTATTGTGTGCATGATTTGATGTGTGACTAAGAAGTAGGGGCTTTCACCCTTATATAGAATTTTCAAAGATTCTTTCCATGCCATTTTATTTTGGGGAAATGATACATACTTTATAAAGTGGGAAAGTTGCCTACTTTCCTTTGTAAAGGAAGGGGGAAAACATGTATTTATGATATAATGAAGAGGCTTAATTGTAAATATTTTTAATTTTTTACAAAGGAAAGTAGGCAACTTTTCTACTCTATAAAGTAGTCACCATTTCCCCTTTTATTTTATATAGTATGTAAACATTTGTTGCACATTTACTATTCACCAAATAGTGAATATCAAACAAAAATGGTAAAATTGGTTCATGTGGTTTACTTACGATTAAAACCATAGCCTTTGAAAAATTGCAAAAAAGGCCTCTACCGTTTACTCTCGATTAAATAAATAGTCCATAAGTTAAATCTAAAGGCCGTTAGTGTAACACAAAATTTCATAAACGTCCCTCCGGTTTACGTGTGTTGCAAAAAATGTTAAATCTAGGGATTGTTTGTGTAACGAACTCTTGCGATTACTGTAGAGACCAAGATTCACGTACGGGAGGTGGAGGAAACACATAAACTCGAACTAAAGATTAAACTTTCAATTTTCGGTTTATTGATTGGCGAGGTGTGTATGTATTCTAGAGAGAGAAGTCTAGAACACACACACACCTCGTGTGTTACAAATGAATCCTCAAACCTTCCTAGTGTTGACTAGGAAGGTATTTAATACAAAGATATCTATGCCATATTGGCAAGACTAGTCCTCGTATTTACAAACTATGCAATTCCCTACATATGACAAAACTTTAAAGCTAACAATCTCTCCCCAAAGTGATGTCATACGGGAATTGCTTACAATGTTCCCTACAAGTAAAATTCAATACAAAAACATGAGAAAGATCTTCAAACTTCATTACTTCGTTCAGCTTGCATAATCTTCTCAGCCGCCATTTCTTTACTTGCAGACGAACTAAGTGAGCAAATCTAATTAGGGTTTAATTCAGAGTGCCCTGTGTGCTCTCCCCTAATTAGCGCTCTCCCCCAAACTGACAACCTCATAATTTGAATGCCCTGAGTGCCCTGCAGTTCGGGGGAATATGGTATCAACATCTTTATCTCACTAAATGCATTCCAGTTATTTTTCCCATGAGAGATCAGCCCGTACATTTCTCTCCCCTGCTGGTTGCGATTAATCGGAATCAGCATACTGATGTGTACGTGAAATACAAACTGGAAGCCCTTTATAAGGAATCATATCAGCCCGTGAGAAGATGTCGATATACCCAATCTAACCTCCTGAATCAAAAACAACGGCTTCATGTAGTGACTACTGATGGAGAAAACCCACTATGCCAAACTTGAGACTGAAGTAGAATAACCCAAACTTGTGACTTAAACTTGCACGATAGTGTGACTAAGAACCTATACTGAGCACTACAACGTAACTCCTTAAAGCATATAGGTCGTTTCATATACCCATCCATCCTTCCTTAACTGTATATGAACATCTCTTGAATTATCCACATCTTTGTGTGACACTGAGTACTACAACGTATCTCCTTTAAGTGATAGTTAACTAGGTCTTCGTCCATCCTCCCCTTGACCTATGAAAACTAGATAACTCAAGACTTAATCACTATTCCCATGAGTGCCCAAACAAGGATCTCGAAGAATCATGCATCCAACCAACCCCGATATCTTCAAGATACTAAGTACACGTACCCGAGATATTCCACTTCAACTTCAAATGAGTAATAATGAATCATCATCCTTGTATCCACAGCTGATAATTTAACCATTGTCATCTGATTGTGAGTCTTGATCAGGATCTTTTTGGCTATACGTGGTGATGTTGAAGGTGCAGTCCGATAATTTCATGTGTGATGTTGTTGTGAAAAATGCCATAAAATGCAATTCTAATGAGGCCGGAAAAATTTGAGTTTAAGAAATTTTTACGCCGAAAATTCCCCGAAAAATTCGAATTTTGGCCAAAAAATTTGAATTTTAGGCCAAAATTTTCACTCTTGTATCAGAATTTGAATCTCGCGTAAAAATTGACCGTTAAGTCTCCTGTGAAAAATAAATTTTACTCAAGTTTTCCCGCCAAAATACTCTTTTTTTTTTTTTTTTTTTTTTTTTTTGGAATTGCGATAAGATGTTCGATTGCGAGAGATTATTGAATTGCGAAAGACAGTATCAATTTCGAAAGTCTGTTGCAATTGCGAGAAGAGAGTGCAATTGCGAAAGACATGCCAATTGCGAGAAGGGAGTGCAATTGCGATAGTCATGCCAATTGCGAGAAAAACCAGCAATTGCGAGAGACTCCCCAATTGCGATAGAGTCAGCAATTGCGAGAGACTTCTCAATTGCGAGAAATTTCATTTCATCGCAATTCTTATACAAGAATGCGAGAGGCCCTGAATTGCGAGAGGTAGCAATTGCGAGAGAGTGGCCAATTTCGAAACTTTCCAACCACTCTTGACTTTTAGCTACATTATCTCTTCCCCATGCTTTGCCAGTCTGTCTTTCACCAATTCCACCAACTTTGACCAATAATTCAATGAATAAGATATTCAATATATTCCAAAAACACAAATCTTATAAAAGATTATGTGATTTTCGATCAAAGAAGCTAAGAACACACCAACTTTTTGCCTAGTTCTTGCGTATGAATCCAGAAAAACCACAAAAGCTCACATTTTTTATGATAAAAACGCAACAGTTGGTTCTTTCAAACACAAGTCGAACCTTAAAATATAGCACTAAACTCGGCTGTGATGAAGATAAAGAAAAACCGAGATAAAACACAACAAAAATCACCATTATCACCTTAAAAACACCACGAGTAGCCACCCGGTTAGCTCTTGATACCAATTGTAGAGACCAAGATTCACGTACGGGAGGTGGAGGAAACACCTAAACTCGAACTAAAGATTAAACTTTCAATTTTCGGTTTATTGATTGGCGAGGTGTGTATGTATTCTAGAGAGAAGTCTAGAACACACACACACCTCGTGTGTTACAAATGAATCCTCAAACCTTCCTAGTGTTGACTAGGAAGGTATTTATACAAAGATATCTATGCCATATTGGCAAGACTAGTCCTCGTATTTACAAACTATGCAATTCCCTACATATGACAAAACTTTAAAGCTAACAATTACAAACACAATCCCTATGTTAAATCTGGGGACTATTTCTGTGACGTACATGGATAGTGCCTGTAGTTACCTACTGATTTTAGAAACGATCATTTCGTTAAATTTAAGGAATGTTTGTGTAACAAAAAGAATTCACATAAAACCAGCGTCCCACAGCGGAACACGAGTAAAAAAAATCCACGTTGAGAATTAAAGTGATGTGGTTTTATCTATTTTTTTTCCTAAATATATTACTTCAAATCAAGAATCAGTGTATAATATTCTCTATTGATTATATCTTCTTTTTTGTGTTAGATAAGGCCATATCTATTTGATTGACATGATGATCGATCCCTCAAGATTACACCAAGCGTTAGTTAGCATAAAAGTTTCATAAATGTCTCAATATTACACCAAGCATTTTTTTTAGGATGACAACTAACAGTCTCACAATATAACCCATAACCATTTTAGTTGGGGAGCTTCTAACACAACTAGGAGTACTATTGAGACACAAGCCCTTTAGTAATAATACACCAAACATTAGTTAGCATTAAAGTTTCATAAATGATTATCATGAATATAGAAGAAGATATTTATCATGATATATTTGCTCTTTCCAAATAATATTGTGTTGGCTGGTAATGATATTAGAGAACATGTTGATGCAAAGTTGAAATGATTGTTGGACCGAAGAAGTTCCAGATTACAGAATACAAATATAGAATTCAATTCGAGTTTATCTTTCTGAGCTATGAAATGATTTGTCTCGAGAAGACTCGATTCGATTCGATTCGATTCTCCTTTTGAAAAGGTTGCTTTGTGAGTGTTATCAGACTCTGCAAAAATTTAACAATTAACGCTCTTGCATTAAGCACCAGGTGTTATTACAACTCTGATACAATACATCATTTCTATAAATATTTATGGTGCTTTCTCTTATGCCTTTTGCCTTTTGCCCATATCGCCCAACATTCTAGATGGATTCTTACTTATATGCCACTTTAATTTGCATGCAAACTAAAATAGCACTTTGTTAAGATGAGATGCACAATTTGCGTGTCTTTTAACAATACACCTCATGTATTCTCGCAGCTCATTCACAGCAAATTGAACGTTACACAACACATCATTTATAAGTAGAAGGTAAATCAAATGGTCAAAAAACCTTGCAGCTAGTGCTTACTTTTGCACACACATTCAAACGAAAAGCTACAATTCATTTGCACTAGTTTAATTCTATGTAGCTCAAGATCCACAAATGAGGGACCTATTTGCGTGTTATCACATTTATATCGACACGTATCTCCTAATCTATAAACGTTGTCACAAGGGACAGAGAATATGATTCAAGTTTAATTTTCCGTAGATAGCAAAGTGGTGCATATTTCATTAAACTGCTAATACATAGAACTAGAACTACTAGCAGAAAATAGTTCTTAACTAGCTGACGAAAATTGTTCATATCATAAATTACTTTATATTCAAGTTATCCTACAATTAGTATTGTGTTATGTAAGTGGACATTTACATGTACACATACACTATAGTTAAGATACGATTAATATGACATTAGCGATGAAGAAGACTATACATAGTAAAAGGTGGCTTTTCATGTTTAAAATTTTAAAAAGATAGCCAAAAAAACTTAAAGGAATACGGCGATGAAAGTAACAAGCAATCAAAGCTTAACACACCCTCACCCCACCAAGTATCTTGGGCATTAAAGTAACTTAAAGTATACGTGCTTTATATATATTATGCTTTAGTTAAGCTCAAGTTGATAAGTTTGGGTAAGCATGCCATATATACCTCCTTTATGGGCATATAGCACGTACTGTCTGTAAAGTAGACATGGGATTTTTTAGTTGTATAATTGGGGTCATTAGGACCATAAAGTTTTCAAGGTTAAGCCTCAAATCACTCACATCATACTTGTACCAAATGATGCAACAATTTCCAAGTTAATCATATCATTTAGATCATATATTACTCTTGCACTTTATACTTTTTTATTAACCTTTAATTAGCCCGATCACCCTTATATATTAGAAAGATCACGAGATTAAGGTGGATATTTACATGCTGTGAAAGCATATAGATACAGTAAGAATCTACAGTGATAATATGCTTTAATGTGTGCCCTACTACACCTTTCTTCTTGAATGCTCCAGTGGTGAATGGAATTCCTTTTTGCCATGTTCTCACACAATCTTGATCTCACTTTCGGCCAATGCAGCATGTTCTATGTGCAGCTTCCCGGGTGCTCCACTTGATCTGGGAATGATCTTTTTATGGCTACATGCATGCGAACCATGAAATAAAATATAGATGATACTATTCCTTTTTTCTTTGATACAAAATGTCAAAAAGCCATTGAAATATATCTATGGTGCTCCATTTGATCTGGGAACTGATAATAGATTTTGATATTTTGTGCTAGATTAGTTTTCTTCAAAACGATTATAAGTGCAAAACTGATAATAGGTTTTTTGATATTTTGTGCTAGATTTATTTTCCTCAAAACGAGAATAAGCTAAGTGTAAAACCCTAAAATGATATGTACTATTTACGTACCATCTCATGAAGGGCGATTACAAATGCAGGATATGACTCATAATTCATATAATTTACAGGGTAATATTACAAGCATTGATTGAATTTAAATTTCAATTGTTCCAAGATGGACGAATTAATTTACTTCTATGAAAAACTATGAGACAAGATTTTGATATCATTACCTAATGTGTCTTTCTTCTTGTGTTTGGTGTCAAAGCAAATGCTATTCCGATAACACCATATGTGATTGAGAAACTCGTGTTGACATCCGCATCAAAATTGATTTAATTAATCGTGCCACGAAGAGTGATTTGCTCTTCTATCTAGGTTTGTCAATCAATTTTCACGATTCAGTGCTCAGATAGTAAAAGTTTTACGCAACCTGCCGTAGTTATTCTTGCATCATGTATATATGATCTAATGATTTATAATTCTAGACAACATGCTCCCTTGCAAGTTATTTCTTGCATACCGTTCTCCGGTTCAAAACAAATAAAATGCGTAGATAATAGGTTCCCTATTGTATAGCATCTTCTGAGGCGTGTAATTTTCCTCTTTTCTTTGCTCATTGATTGCCTTAATAGTGGATGAAATTCTTTTGTTCCAAGTTCTCATACAATCCTCAACGCAATCTCTTTCGCCCACAGTATTGCATGCTTGCTGAGTAGCATCCCTGGTGGCCCGCTTGACACTTTGGGAATGAGATTGCCATACCGTTACACCCTAACCATGGAAGTCTGCATCATTGTATTCTCAACTTTTTGGATCCTGTTATTTATTCTAATTGTTTATGTTATATATGTATGATAATCATGTTGTCAATTAGTTTGATGTGGATACTTACTTATATATGGGGAAAGCTTGGCTATAATTTTTGTAGCTAATTGTCTGCAATCCTTCACAAAAAATACACAAAAATAACTCAGAGAACAACAAAAGGGACTTAGGGACCCACAATTTATAGCACAAAATTGTAGCTAATTGGCTCCACAAAAATTGTAGTTAATTTATTCCCTTTTATTAAAAGTCTCTAGCAAGAAACTAGAGCCATAATTTAAAAGGTATTATTGCAAGCATTGACTGGATTTAAATTCCAATTGTTCCAAGATGGACGAATTAACTTACTTCTATGAAAAGTAGAAGTAACTTAATTCTACTTTTCAGCCCAGCTGGTCAGAGGCACTCCTGGTTTTACCTAAGGTCTTGAGTTCGATCCTTAGGGATGGCAAGCCTTGGGGTTTTTCCCTCTGAATACTTGTAACGGCTCATGGTCAACATCTCGTTGTCTAGGGTACATACAATGCTTCACTATTATTCAGTGAGGTTTCTCAGATGTCGTATCCCGATTAAATGTTCGAAAAAAACTTCTATGAAAAACTATGAGACAAGATTTTGATATCATTGCCTAATGTATCTTTCCTCATGGGTTTGGTGTTGAAGCAAATGCTATTCTCATAAAGCCATATGATTGAAAAGTTGGTGTTATTAATGCATTAAAAATTGGTTTAATTAATCGTGCCATGAAGATCGTGTTAGCAATTAATTTCTTAATTGCAAAAGTGATGGTCATTAGTTTTTATAACTTAAGTGTGTCATGTAATATTTAGTTAGTTTAGTGGGCTTGTAGCATTAGAGTTAATTAGTGCAAAGTGTATAAGTGTAGTGCAAATACAAAGCCCACACAAAGGATCCACATTAAAGCCCACCAAGGCCCATCCTTGGTTGGCTGACTTTCATACTTAACGCACACACACACTCACAGTTAAGGAGTGCCTCATTTGTAAGAAAAGAATGTGTGTGTGTGTAACTTTGTCTTTGTTTATTTCTTTTCACTAAAGCTAATAAACATTTGACACAAAATATACCTATGATCCACATCTCTCTTCTTGTTCTTAATATGTGTATGTGAAGCATCATCTTGTTCTAGTTTGTGTTTGTATGTTAAAGTGTTCGGTGTTCATTCTTAGTAAAGATCGACATTAACAAGTGGTATCAGAGCAAGGTTTCAAGGTAGGTTTATCTTTAGTTTTGTTTGATCCTAAAGATTAAAAACATCCTTTGTTATTTTTCTTTCACTAGAAAAATTACAACTTATGTTTTTTTTTCTTCTAATCGATCTAAACAAAATTTAAAGTAAATTGTGTTGGTTTGGTGGTTATACGTAGTAGGCATTCAAAGTTTCTGTGATATATTCATTTGGGTACATTTGTGGAGTCTTGGATTTGGCTTGTTCTTCATCTTTTTGGATCGTATGAATCAAAACATTCTTGTATAAGAATTGTTTTGATTATTTTAGTACAAGAGGTGAATTATTGAAGTTGGTATAGTTGGTAGAAAAGTGGCAGAGAAGGTTGGAAGTGTAAGAGTTATGCATGGGCAAAGCATGGGGAAATGAGAAAAAGGACAAAAGTTGGTGAAAAGTAGCAGATTTTCGCATTTGAAAAAGTCAAAGGTGTCTAGGAATTGCATTTCTCTCGGAATTACAATTTTTCTCGCAATTGCTGCTGTTTCATCGCAATTCAGTTGTTGTCTCGCAATTGTCTATCGGAATTCACTGCTATCTCGCAATTGTTTATCGCAATTCACTTTCGCAATTGGCAAAGGTCTATCGCAATTGGGCTGTCTCTCAATTCTGCAAGTGTATCGCAATTCGACTTCTATCGCAATTGAGGTGCTGTCTCGCAATTGGGGGCTGTTTCGCAATTCAAGTGTTTTTCTCGCATTTCAGTTTCGCAATTGGTGTTGTTTTATCGAAATTGATCTCGCAATTCATACTTAAGACCCGCAATTGGTGCAATTTTCGGAATTGGCAACTTCAGTCCATGTACTTTCAGCAAAATTAAGAGATCTTTCGGATTTGACACTTTTGGCCCTCGCAATTGTGATTAAAAGACTTCAAAGTTAGATAACTTTTAAGGATTTGATTCGAACGTAATTTCGTCAACTCGAAAGTGAACTCGGTATTTTTACTCTTGTATAAGAGTGTAAAATACTTCGACAAACGGTTATCTAACCTTTTGTATAAAAGTGTTAGATTTTATATAAATTACCGATTTATATAAATTAGATTTATTTCTATCTAAATCGATATTTAACCATAATTTGTATAAATTTTGGTCAAATTGAAATTTCTATAGAAATTTTCGAGTTTATCTAAATTGTAATTTAAATAACTTTTGTCGAAATTGTAAACTTTTGACTTTGTCCTAATTATACTCTAATCAAGTTTTGTAACTTTATTTAAATTTGTTTCGTTCAACCAATCCTACAACTTCATCGATCATCAACAACAAACCAAGGCTTCACAACAACTTCAACCAAGTTCAACCGTCAACAACAACGTCTCCTACTTTATTGTAAAGATCCTAAATCCACTTTATCATACATAATATTCTAAAGATGACTACACAACAAGACATACATGCCGCAGGTTCAGAAAACCGACCTCCAATGTTGGAAAAAGGTGGTTACCTTCCATGGACGAGTCGTATGCTTCGATATATGAGATCCAAACCTAATGGACAAGGTATACTCTTGGTTAACTCCGTTAAGAAAGGTCCATTCCAGCCTAGTGAGATTGAAGAAACAGCTGGAAATCCAACTGCAACACCTCCCGTCGCACCAACGTACAAAATCCAGGAGGAATCGGATTACACTGAAGCAGATTGGAAGAAAATTGAAGCTGATCACCTAGCAATGCATCTAATTCAACTCGGTCTACCACAAGAAATATTTTGTGCTGTAGATAGCTGTGAAACTGCCAAAGAAATGTGGGATCGAGTTAGACGTCTTTGTCATGGTACAGAAATTGGCATTCAAGAAATGGAAAACAAGCTTCTGACAGAATGGGAGAAGTTCACAGCAACACCAGCTGAACAGATTAAATCTTACTACACACGGTTTTGTACTCTAATGAATGAGTTGATCAGAAACAATTTGGCACCTAAACAAATTGTTCAAAACATCAAGTTCATCAACAACCTTCCAGAAGAATGGGGACGATATGTTACTATTGTCAACCAAACTAAGAATCTTCATGATGTGAACTACGATCAACTCTATGACTTTCTCAAACAAAACCAAGCAGAGGCAAATGAAGTCAGAAAAGAGAAGCAAGCAAAACAACAAGATCCTCTTGCACTCATAGTCCAATCACCTACACCTGCAACAGTCAGTGCACATCCATCATCATCATCATCCACTCAGCAATTCATGCAACAACAGTATATTCCACAATCATCATTCTACCCACAACAACAACATGTAATCCCACAACAACAATACCCACAACACCCAGATCAAGACGATCAGGATGAGTCAACTGCTGCTTTGACTCAAGCTTTTGCCTACCTATCAAAAGCATTACAAGGACGCTACTCCATACCCACCAACAACAATCAACGAATCTCATCGAACACTCGTAACAAGCAAATTGCACAGCCGAGTTTCAACATGGGACAGCAAGGACAGATGGTTGGGGGATATGGGAATCAACAGGGATATGCTCCAAGATTTCAGATGGGTAATCAGAATGCAGGGCAGTATGTTGGTAATCAGATGGGTCAGTATGCAGGGAATCAGATGGGTACAGCTGTTGGTAATCAAAGGGTACAGAATGCTGGGAATCAGTTTGGGAATGTTGCTCAGGGAGCTGGGAATAGAAATCAGGTAAATGTGATGAAGTGCTTCAACTGTCAGGGTACTGGTCACATGGTTAGGAACTGTCCAGACAAGCCGAATAAAAGGGATCCAGCGTATTTGCAGAAAGCATTAATGTTGGCAAACAAGGAAACGGCTGGGCTTCAGTTGAGTGCAGAATAGAATGACTTCATGGCTATTATGGACAATTCAGAAGATCAAGAGGACATCGATGCAAACTGCATTTTTATGGCAAATCTCCAGGAGGCAAAGTACGACACAGACTCAGAAGCACCTCCTGCTTTTGACACTAATGCGGTTTCTGAGGTACAACCATATGCTACATGTCACAATAATGAAATGTTTGATATGTCACCTCAAAATGAACAGCATCCTGAGACTCCTAATCTCATTTATGATACATACATGGACGAACCAAGTTGTAGTAATACTAATTTGGTAACTCCAGATATGGAGCCTAATGAAGAATTCTAGTCACAGCATACTGATAATGATGAGGAAACACGTGCTATGTTTGAATCATTATTGCAAAATTGTAGTGTTGAAATAGAAAAGATCAAAAAGGTCAATCGCAATGTAAAGGCCGCGAATGAAAAATTGACCACTGAGCTTGAGAGATATAAGGTGAATGCAAGAGCTTATGATTTTCATAACAAAAAACAGTCGGATCTTGAGGTTAGCTTAAAAGATTCTGAGTTAAGAGAGAAACGTTTACAAATCAAATTTGACACTTTAAATGTTAATTTGAATAACCAAATTAAATCTCTAAACAAGGAAATTTCTGAACTAACCAACCAGCTTTTAAAACAAAAATCAACTTTTTCCAATCTTGAAAAAGAAAAGAAGGAGTTGAATGAAAGGTTTTCAAAACGAGAAAAAGATATTCTTAAAGAGATCAATGACAAAAAGAAAACCATTGGAAAGTTGGAAGATTTACTTGTAAAAACGGGTCATTCTGCACAAACGATTAATTTGTTAATAAATGATAAAAACCCGATTTTACATACATTAAAGAAAACGGCTATCGGTTGTGAAAACCCTTATTATCTCAAGAAAGCTCAGAGTGTTCAGAATGTGTTATATGATGGTAGTGTGCTAAATGATAAACATGATCTGATTGAGATTTATGATTCGGATGAAATGATTGAGCGTACTGAAAAGAGACGTGTCAAAATGAGACAAATGAACCTAGAAATAAAACCCATTGATTATAATGAAGCAAACAAACTTGCTGGGGTTCATCTTGTTAAAAAGGAGTCACCTCTATTTTTTCAAAAATCAGTGGTTTTCACAAGACAAAAGGCTGTCTCAAAACATCTGCCTAACATCGAACAAATGGCATCTAAAAACACTTATGATTCAAGTGCAGCTAGACTATATTTGGTTGATCTTAAGCAGAGAATTGAGAAACTTCAACGTATTGTGGCTTCCAAAATTAACAATAACAAGTTTGAATGGTTTTCGGGTGTTCAGGATGAACTCAAAAAGATTTTTGAAAAGGAAATTAATCCACATGTTGCTGCAATCTATGCGGTTGTTCAAAATGTGGAAAATAATCTTTTAAAAGAGTCTGCAGAATTCGTTAAGGATCACAAATCCTTAGTGAAGGAAGCAAATGAATACTTGGAACGAATAAAGGTTTTGGAACATCAAAATGACTCTCTCTCTCTTTCGAAGCTCTATCGACCGATATTATGTCCATTATTTACCAAACATATTCTGTTGAGGATGATGAACGTCTTCGAGCTGAGACTTCCAAAATTGTTGTAAAATATGAAAAGGCACTTGCCAAAATTGAAAAGCAAAATGTTACATATTTTAAACAACTGGATACGAAAAAGGAAGAATGCAAGTATGACAAACTATCGTATGAGCGTTCTTACAAACAGTTGAAAGAACAAATTGATCTTTTGAAGTCTCAGCTTGCAAGTCAAAAAGGGCAGGGTGAGGAAACTACGGGTATTGCACCATTAACCCCCTTGCCTAATGAAAAACAAAAAGCGAAAGCAGTTGTCAAGAACACTAATGTAATAGCGCCTGGCCTTTATAGGATTAGTCCCACTACTGCGTCTGCCTCTACATCTAAAACATATAGGGCGATAGACAAAAGTAAGCAAGATACTCCGAAAGAGTCTAGGAATGCTACCACAACATCTCAGGACAACAACAAAAATTCTAATGAGTGTGCCTTACCTTCTACAGGATTAGAAAGCACCACTAGGAGCAAGCGAAAGCCTAGGAGCAATATCAAGAAATCTAGAGTATCGCCTGTCTCTGAAAGTGAATGCAAGGAAGTAGAAGAACACCCTAGGATTTTAAAGCTTTCAAATAAGGAACAAATATCATCTGGATGTAATGAACAGACCAGTGTTTTGAATGCATGTAATGAATCTGTTTGTTTAATGCAAGAGAAATCTTTGTCTGAAAATGCTTGTGATGATATTGTTTCTGATTCTGTGAATGATAAGCCTGAACAGAAAGATGTTCCTAAACGAACTTGTGCTAAGACTAGATACCTTAACAGTCTCATCGCTGTATCTAGGACCATATCTAGTACTCTATTGCCTAGGGACTATCTTAAGCTTTGTGCATGGAAACCAACAGGTAGAAAGTTTACACGTAAGATTGGCAAACAAAAAGTTGTTCCCTTAGAACAAAACTAAACCATCTTTGTGTATGCGGTTCATGTGTTACCCCTAACCCATGGAACCAAATGAAATATGGTTTCCAAATGCAAGTGTTTTCTGTTTATGGCAGGTTATCGAGATTTGTCTTTGGATCGTAGACTCGGGATGCTCCAAGCACATGACCGGGAATCTGAAGCTGCTGATCAACTTTGTATGGCAGTTCATGGGGACTGTACGGTTTGAGAATGATCATGTTGCAACTATTCTGGGTTATGGAGATCTTCCTTTTGGGAATTATTTGATCACTCGGGTTTACTATGTCGAAGGGTTGGGACACAATCTGTTCTCTGTTGGGCAGTTTTGTGATGCAGATTTAGAGGTTGCTTTTAGGAGAAACACTTGCTTTGTTAGAAATTTGGTGGGAAATGATCTCTTAATTGGGAATCGTGGCACCAATCTCTATGCAATTGACATAAACCAAATGGCCTCTTCATCTCCGATTTGTCTCATGACCAGGGCAGGTGAAACAAAATCCTGGTTATGGCATAGACGTTTGTCCCATCTGAACTTTGACGCGATCAACAAGCTTGCCAAAGACAACATCGTCTCCGGTCTTCCTAAATTCAAATACACCAAAGAACACCTATGTCCATCATGTGAGCAAGGAAAGAGCAAAAGGGCAACATATAAACCTAAACCCGTACCTAGTTCGGTTGATAGGTTGCATTTGTTGCACATGGACTTATGTGGCCCAATGAGAGTTCAAAGCATAAATGGGAAAAAGTATATTCTTGTAATTGTTGACGACTATTCAAGATATACATGGGTAAAGTTTTTGAGATCAAAAGATGAAGCACCAAGCACCATCATCACCTTTCTGAAGCGGATTCAAGTTCTACTTCAAGCTCCAGTTAGGATAGTAAGAACGGATAATGGCACGGAATTTGTCAATCAGGAGTTAAGAACATTCTTTGAAGAAACTGGTATTACTCACCAGACATCAGCTGTTAGAACTCCGCAGCAGAATGGAGTAGTTGAAAGAAGGAATCGAACCCTTGTAGAAGCTGCTCGCACTATGCTAATCTATTCCAGTGCACCGCTATTCCTATGGGCTGATGTTGTTTCTACTGCTTGTTTTACTCAAAACCGATCTCTAATCCATCCAAGATTCAATAAAACCCCATATGAACTAATCAACAACCGAAAACCGGATATTTCTTATCTTCATGTATTTGGCGCTTTATGCTATCCAACAAATGACAGGGAAGATCTGGGAAAGTTGAAGGCTAAGGGTGATATTGGAATCTTCATTGGTTATTCTGAAAACTCGAGGGCATTCAGGGTGTATAACAGGAGAACGAAAAAGATAATGGAGACGATGAATGTGAAGTTTGATGAAATTTCACAAATGGCTTCTGAGAGACTCGCTCTAGAACCCGCGCTTAACCCGATGACTTTCGGACATATCAGTTCGGGACTCGCACCTCAAGGAGCTCAATCAATTCATGTCGAACAACCCACAACTCAGGAACTGGATAATTTCTTCGAGTTTATGTTCGATGAATACTATGGTGGCACTTCGACAAATGCATCTAACCAACATTCCGCTGCAACCACTCAACATCAACAACCACCACCAACACCACCAAATCAAGATGCATCCACAACATTCGAAGCCGGCGCACCAACTCCCTCGACATCATCATCATCTACATCTACTCCAGCAACTCCGTTCATTGAAATTGTTCTTCCAAGAATTGATGAGCAAGAACCAAATAATGTTGTGTTAGACGAAGAAGTCTTTGAAAACCCATTTGGAACGGAATCTGGTGAATCATCTTCCAGATTACATGAACCGTCTAACATGCATTCAAACAGTCCAAGGTACCCTTCAACATTACAGTGGACAAAAGACCATCCGATTGAACAGGTTATTGGTGAACCCTCAAGACCAATTCAGACGAGAAAACAACTTCATACCGATTGCGACATGTGCATCTATGTCTGCTCAGTCAGTCTCATAGAACCTAAGAACATTCGGGAAGCAATGGCAGATAATGCCTGGATTGAAGCGATGCAGGAAGAACTTCTTCAATTTCAAATGCATGACACCTGGGATTTAGTTCCAAGACCAATTGACAAACTAGTCATTGATCTTAAGTGGTTATGGAAAAACAAAAAGGATGAAGAAATGACTGTAATTCGCAACAAAGCTCGTCTGGTGGCAAAGGGATACAGACAAGAAGAAGGAATAGATTTTGAAGAGTCATTTGCACCGGTTGCAAGGCTTGAAGCAGTCAGGATTTTCTTAGCTTATGCCGCTCACAAGAACATCACAGTTTATCAGATGGACATCAAGACAGCGTTCTTGAATGGAACTCTGAAGGAAGAAGTGTATGTGAGTCAACCAGACGGTTTCGTTGACAAAGATCATCCGGAATACGTCTACAGGCTAAAGAAGGCAATCTATGGTTTGAAACAAGCCCCACGGGCGTGGTATGACGAGTTATCATCTTTCTTATTGTCAAATAATTTCACCAAAGGAACAATTAATCCAACCTTGTTTACAAGAAAATACAAAAATGATATTTTGATTGTTCAGATTTATGTGGACGACATAATATTTGGGTCCACTAATCCGCAACATTCAAAACATTTTGAAAATCTCATGAAAAGCAAATTCGAAATGTCCATGATGGGTGAATTAAAATTCTTTTTGGGTTTACAAATTCATCAATCCCCGCGTGGTATTTTTCTTAATCAGGCTAAATACACAATTGAGATTTTAAAAAAGCATGGTATGGAAAATTGTGACTCTGTTGGTACTCCAATGGTCACTTCACCAAAAATTGGCGCTGACCTATATGGGAAACCCATGGATCCGAAGAAATATCGGAGCATGATTGGTTCTCTCATGTACCTAACTGCAAGCCGACCAGATATTCATTTTGCTGTTTGCTTACTTGCACGGTTTCAGGCAAGGCCTACCGAACTTCACCTCCAAGAGGTTAAACGGATCTTTCGATACCTTCAAAGAACCATTAACATGGGTCTTTGGTATCCGAAGGATTCGGAGTTTACACTAATTGCCTTTTCAGATGCCGATCATGCTGGATGCCAAGTTACAGCGAAAAGTACATCAGGCGGAGCGCAATTTCTGGGAGAAAAGCTAGTAGGTTGGTCATCAAGAAAACAAGATTGCACTGCTTTATCAACAGCAGAGGCCGAGTATGTGTCTCTATCTGCGTGTTGTGCTCAAGTTCTTTGGATGAGAACACAACTCACAGATTATGGTTTCTCTTTCAACCGCATACCTTTGTATTGCGATTCAAAAAGTGCCATAGCCATCTCGTGCAACCCAGTGCAACACTCAATGACCAAGCATATTAGAGTCCGCTACCACTTCATAAAAGAGCACGTTGAAGAGGGTACTGTTGAATTGTTTTTCGTGAAGACTGAATACCAGCTCGCCGATCTATTTACTAAGGCCCTCCCAAAAGAGCGGTTTGAAAACTTAGTTCGTCGAATTGGAATGCGAAGCCTAACTCCCGAAGAGTTAGAAAGTCTTCTCGAATCTTATTGATTGATATCAAAAAGCTTCGCATGTAAATATTTTTGTAAATATATACCTGTTAAAATCTATACTGTAAATACAGAAAATTTCAAAAAGCCATAAAAAATATAAAACATCAAAAATCAAAAATATTCTTCTCACGACATGTCTCTCGTCTAATCAATATTCTGTACGTACTTAGAAATATCATTCAACAATGATACGGGTATTTACAGATGCTTGAGTGAGAGTTATTTTTTATGTTTTTCTAAAACATGTCGTTTCTCAAATATTCTTCAAGACGGCTTTCGTGCATTTCAGTACGAAACCCACGCTACATTGAATGACTTCTGATTATTTCCGATCAGAACTCGCAATGTTAATGGCGAAAAGCAACTACCTTGAGCACTTAATCAAAATGATTTCAAAGAGATTTTTTCAAAGTCTTTAAAATGCATTTTGTGCTCAAGATAACTCCCTCTAACACCCTTAACTGCTTTTAAACTCAAATGTTTAAATAACATGCTCTGATTAAGGGGGGTATAAAAATAAAAAATGTTCCATTTTTCATGCTAACATCAGTCCGTATCTCCACAAAAAGTTTCATTTTAATCAACTGTTTTCAAAAATACTACTTCATGCTATTTTTGAGGGGGAGATTAAGTGTTTAAATATATGGGGGAGAGGACGTGATTAAAATGTGATCTAAAAGAAGTTTTTGTCGTTTGAATCTCAAAACGTGATCTTCAAAAAGACTCAGCATGAACCCTCAAATTGACAAAACTAACTGTCCGTTATCGAAAAGACATGTCCTGGACGGGTAATAATTTCAAGCTGGTTTACCAGTGATGCAAGCGTGTCTCGCAAAGGACTTGTCTGAGTAGAATGTACCAATTCGAGAGATGATCTTTGAATATGACCGGGACGGGTAATAATTTCAAGCTAGTCTAACTAGTGATGTAAGCGTGTCTCGCAAAGGTCGTGCTCATTGAAAATCGATCATTTCAAATGTGCGAACTCTACCCAACATGTGCAATTTATTTCAAAAATGCATGAGCACATGTGAAGGGGGAGTGTTTCAAAAATGTAAAACTCTCGATGTGTTAACAAAATGTGTTTTCTCATAAACACGTTGAGAGATTTTCACAAGGTTTAATGGCATGTGACAAATAATCTAGGATAATCATGGAGTAATAAGGTGATTATGGTTAGGTTATGTCCAATGATCCGCCAGAACCGGAGGGATCTAC
Organism: Artemisia tridentata subsp. tridentata; assembly: GCA_021014915.2. NCBI lineage: Eukaryota > Viridiplantae > Streptophyta > Magnoliopsida > Asterales > Asteraceae > Artemisia > Artemisia tridentata. The sequence goes on along the minus strand of CP139508.1, from coordinate 103,073,272 downwards.
CCAAGGACTATTCCAATAGCTTAGCATTAGAAGTCCTTAGGAAAGATTGAAAAAAGGAGTATATTGAGAAAGGAGAAAGAAGGGGTTGAAGAATGAAAAAGAAAAGTTTTTGTAAGGGTGAAAAGAAATAGCCCTCCATGAAAAACTTAGGTCAGAAACCGGGTCAATACATCTGCTATCGGTATTCACCAAGGTGATACTGGTATTGAAGACAAGACGTCATGGACCCAGTGACGCATTTGCACCAACCCTCCTATCCAATCAGATATCTCTTAAAAGATATTTGTTTCATTTCTCACGGAGAACACTGCATAATCTATCGACCTCTCACTCCGAGATGTGTTGATATTGAAAAGGTGGCACTCTGCTCCATGCCTCCGACGACTAAAACCAAAACGCACATTATTGAGTCCAGAGACATGAGATTCATCAAAAGATCTCTTAGGAACACTTCCAATGAAATACTCTTGTGTTCATCAATAGGATACAAGATGTATGAGTCTTAATGAGATCTAAGGTTCTTGCCTCACGACATGATGGCCGAAGGATGATTTATTGCTAACTGTTTTATGCAAGTACCGAAGAAAAGTCCATCCACCATCATCATCTACTAATGAAGAAGCATCTGGAATGAAGGAGTAGATCAAGGCAAGAACGACCAAGAGACGACTCTTTGAAGATCACAGTGCATGAAGGAACATTGAAGGAAGACTATTTTGCATTGACACACAAAGTTCAAGTCATTGAAGACAAAAGAACAATCAAGGGACCATCATTTGAATGACCATCCCTTAGGGGGAGATTGTTAGCAATTAATTTCTTAATTGCAAAAGTGATGGTCATTAGTTTTTATAACTTAAGTGTGTCATGTAATATTTAGTTAGTTTAGTGGGCTTGTAGCATTCGAGTTAATTAGTGCAAAGTGTATAAGTGTAGTGCAAATACAAAGCCCACACAAATGATCCACATTAAAGCCCACCAAGGCCCATCCTTGGTTGGCTGACTTTCATACTTAACGCGCACACACACTCACAGTTAAGGAGTGCCTCATTTGTAAGAAAAGAGTGTGTGTGTGTAACTTTGTCTTTGTTTATTTCTTTTCACTAAAGCTAATAAACATTTGACACAAAATATACCTATGATCCACATCTCTCTTCTTGTTCTTAATATGTGTATGTGAAGCATCATCTTGTTCTAGTTTGTGTTTGTATGTTAAAGTGTTCGGTGTTCATTCTTAGTGAAGATCGACATTTACAGATCGCTTTGGTCCTCTCTAGGTTTTGTCAATCAGTTTCTCTGATTGAGTGTTCAAATAGTATAAGTTCAATGCAACTTGCAGTGATAATTCTTGCATCATATATATATGATTTAATGATTTATAATTCAAGACAATATGCTCCCTTGCAAGTTATTTCTTGCATACAGTTCTGCCGTTCAAAACAAATAAAATGCATAGATAATAGGTTCCCTATCGTATAGCATCTTATGAGGCGTGTAATTTTCCTATTTTCTATGCTCATTGATTGCCTTAATAGTGGGTGAAATTCTTTTGTGCCATGTTCTCATCCAATCTTTAACGCAATAGCTTTTGCCCACTGTATAGCATGCTTGACGTGTAGCGGTCCCTGGTGGCCTGCTTGATACTTTGAGAATGATATTGCCATACTATTTCACCCTAACCATGGAAGTATGTATCATTATATTCTGAACTTTTTGGATCCTTTTATTCATTCTAATTGTTTAGGTTATATAAGTATGATGATGTTGTCAATTAGTTTGATGTGGAATATTACTTATATATGCTACGCCTATAGTTTGTTGCATCGAGTGCTGACTAAAATACCAACATAAATATCCCATTTTAAAGCTGCTTGGACCTTGGTTCGACATGTTATAACATTAAGATACTTGCATCGCTTTCTACGGGTAACTCAAAATTTTAACTTATTACTATGTATAAAAAGTGTAGAAACAACCTTAATATGCATTTTATGTGACATTTATATCTTAGTTTAAAAATATACAATTGTTGGTCTCGAAATTTGAGTAAAACATGAATATGTTAAACAATTGAAAACAAGTTTTACACAAGACTCATTTGACATTAATAACACCATTCGTACTCTTCAACATTTATAATTCTTATTAGAAATTAATCAAGGAATTACAAGGGATAGTTGCGGAACACTATCCCGATTGAATTACAAATGAAACACTCCTATAAATGAATCAAAGCCTGCCAACTTAATTAGCTTATGATTCAAGGAGAGTAGGATTCTATCACTATAGTACATTTGTATTATTTTTTTGTGTTTAGAATATCTAAATATCTATCTATCAAACATTTTCTTATATAAGTGAGGATACAAGGGTAACATGTGATGTCTTCAATACGTGTCAAGTACTTAATGGAGTACACTTTCCGTTAATGCTTTCATTATTGCAATAAAATAATCTTTATTTTAGAGAATAGTGTTGAAAATTATTCCCACCTTTATACCAACTCCTCCTATTTGTTTGACTTGTAGTTGCTTTTAGAAAGTTTCCATCCATATTTCATGTTTGTTTATGAGATAGAGTAATCATAGTCAGGGAGATTTTGTTAGATCTAAGTGTCTTAAATCGTTGGAAAGTGCTCATATCATATTAAATAATTACACGACTGGAAATACGTGAGTCTATGGGTTCATACACGTATACACCAGGGTATCATCAATTATAATGTATTTAATATAATTATAGTAGTTATGATTAGTTATATTAGTTAAATATCTCACAATCGCCTAACGGTAGTTAAGTGATTTTTTAGACTAATTATTTGACTAACGGACCACTATTTAACAAGTAATGGACTTGATTAAATAGCTAGACCAAAAAAATATATGGGGAGCTCATATTTGCTATAGGGGCCGGCCATGGGTAAGGAAAACAAATGGAGGAAATATTGGTGGTTATGAGCCCAGAACAGAGTGAAGATAATCAATAGCCTAACTAATTACCAATGAATGGTTACCGGATATCACTTGGAATCGTGTAATCGTTTTCCAAAGTAAACTATTCGACCCTAATGCCTTGGTATCACGAATATCTACTTGAGATAAGACCAAATGTATGTTATTGATTTAGGCACAAATCAATAACCCTATCGCATCCAGGTGTTTATAGTTTCTGTCTCTCTTCATTCAGTAGTGTTGATCTCTATTTATATTAGAGATTACTCAAACCTAGCCAATGGATTTATGAGTGATTAATAGCCCATTAATCACTACATAATTGCCTCCATAATTCCAAGTATAAGTGGTTACACGACCAATTAAACGTGGTCATTAATGCAGATATAACTGCCACTTAAATAGGTCAAAACCGTTACAAGTTAACTTCCAGCTGAGTCACGGTTCATCAATCCGAAACACTCATCAGTATGTTGCTGATGGTTTCACTCGCTGATGAGAATTGCTCTGAGATGAGATGAACCTTCTGATGAGATACTCCCTGATGAGTACATCAGAAACATAAAACCACTTATCAGAGTCAGGGTAGTCAGGGACCTGATGGGTGTACACTATGTACCTTCAAACCCATTACCAGGTATGAACTGAATCCTCAAGTGCACTAAATTTTCCAACAATCCTCCCCAAATTTAGTTCACTTCCTTTGCATAAAAATTAAATATTAAACAAAAAAAGTGCATAAACGAAAATATCGTGAGGATTGAATTTCCATCTATGTATATTACACTTTCAAATATTCGAGAATCAGGGTGTTCTAAGAATTGAACCCTTCAACCCATTTGAATACTTGAAGATAAAATACACACAAGTTTTCAAACACTTAAACGCTCTTGACACTATACAAGTCATGTGTCCATATCCAATTCATAAATGTTGTAAGAGCCAAAAGTCCAAAGCTCCCTGAAGCGGCAGAAGCTCAACATTCACATTGGTGGTTCCTCTTTATTCATCCTCCTGCCGAGCACTTTTTCAAAGAAATTTTACCATTAAGAAGTAAAGACTTCATCCTCCTTTCCAGCAGGTTCCGAGCACAAACCTTGGGATGATTGTAAAACATGTGCTCCAGTCCACTGAATGTTCAGCTTTTCACATTGAACTCAGCTCCCAAGTTTCCTCAGGAGGGAGTTGGGTGTCTTAGCATTCAGTAACTAAGTTGGACTTAAACCCATCCCTTTTGTAGACTTTATGATCAAGTCTCTAGCCAAACCCTTCGTCAAGTGATCAGCTAAATTTTGTTGAGATCTAACAAACTCTATAGATACCACCCCATTCATGATAAGCTCACAAATCATGCTATGCCTGACACCTAAGTGTCTAGACTTCCCATTGTACATTTGGTTGTAACACCCCAACCCGATAAGGGTAGAAGTATTACGTTATGGTGACATATCAAAGCAAACACAAGCATATGACTTAAATAATACAAATGAATTTCAAAGGTTACAAAGGGAAAATCTGAAATACAAAGTTACCAATGAGAATTACAATAAATACTAAGTCTAAAAATATAATCACTTCTAGTCATCTCTAATCCAGAATAGCTATCAAGGTATAGTCTTCTAAGTCCAAAGTACTCTCCACACATAACCCAGCTTCCAACTAAAACCTGCCGCAGGAAAAGAAATGCGGCTGAACTTAAAAAGCCCAGTGAACAGATATATATACAACATAACATAACGGTAAATAAGCATAAGCAATGAAGGAATAAGAATACAAAACGAAAAGTATAATCATGAAAGTCATACGAATTTTGAAGAGAACTAAGAATCAAGAATGCATGAGAACTGAATAAGAAATGAATCACGAGAATAATGAAATAAGGGAAAAGTTCATATAAGGATGTGCCATAGGAACTACATACATAATCCGTCAAATCATACTAAAGCAATACAAGTATACGAAGAGGGGAGACCTCTAAGTAATAAAAGTGTGAGAAGGAGTGTAAGGCACACACCACCTGGTCACCATAACATACAAATACATAAACCTAGGATATATCCATACGCTCCCTAACAAAATATGGATGCCAGTACTAGACTGGTCACACATATATAAAGTTGGCCAATAGTGTACACAATAAATCATAACATAAGGGGGAACGCCGTAGATCTATCACACCTCTACGGGAGTGTCATGCCTAGGGTGCCATCCAAGACATGGTCATGGTACCTCCACAACTAGGTTAGCTCAGGCACAGATCTATCATAGCATACAACAATAATAATCTAGCATGGCAAGAGAAACAAGATAGTAACTCAATAAGCATGGAAAAGCATAAGTATAGCATAGCAGAGACATTTAAATAAATGTCAGAATGAATCAATAAGAATGACAATCATACAATGAAAGTCATGAGTCAAATAAGGGAATCATATCAGGCATAGGATCGATAGAAATATCCCTACTGAAAAGGGAAAGAATATCTGTACCTTAGACCGCAAGTGAAAACACAAATAGAAACATAAAGATTGGAAGCAAACTCCTTCTTCAGCGAATCTACACGAATACATGATCGTCTTATTATTAATATCTTATTTAAATCAGATTATTTATTTTAGTCGGCTTTCCATTTTTAGTAACTTTCCTTTTATAACAGCTTCCAAGAATAGTACTTTTCAAAAATAGTAAGTTTTCTCTTTAAGTAGTTTAACCATTTTAAGTAACTTTCTATTTTTAGCAGGTTTTCCGAATTGGTAAGTTTCCACAATTAGTAGGTTTCCATATATAGTATTTTAGGGTTACTTTCATTTTAATTAGGGTTTACAAATGATCGTTGTTTAGTTTACTTACTAATTATGATCATGTCTCATATTAACTTGAGTTATGAAAAGTACTTAAGTATCTTAATTACCTCTAGAATGTCAAATTAAGAAAAGGATTGTAGCTTATGATCACTTTTACCCTTTTGAGCAAGTTATACACTTATTTAGCTTTTTAACTTTTAACAGCTTTTATCTATGAACAGGTCACAACTTAACGAATTTTTGAACCACATCAGAACTTAAAAATAAAATTCACAAATATTCTCACAGGTACTTCAATGTCTTTAGAACCCATACGAATTTTCCCAAAATTTATTAGTTAGTTTAACCCCGTACCAAAATACTCTAATTCAGACTACCCAGAAAATGTATCTGCTGTGGTACCCAGAAAGTATCCACTTGGTTGACCCACCAATACATTCAGGAAAAATCCCCAAAAATTCATGACATTACTAGGCATATAGAAGTTAAATACTAGAAAGTTTTATGACCCAAATCCTCATGGTTTGAAAATAAAAAATCGGCAAAGTGGACTGATTTTCAGAATCCCGAATTTCAGTTTTGACACTTGAACTTGTAAAATCAGAAAAGATATCTTCCAACCTCCAAAAATTATAAGGCATACATATTCAGAAAGCAATTTTCCAGAACTTGATTTTAGACCCAATATTCACCCAAAAACACGTTGATATCATCAAGATAGACCCCTTTCAATTCGACCTTAATTTCTGTCAGCAACATAGGGTTTATAATTGACCATTACAATGTTTATTAACGCACCCAAACACATCCACGACCCTCAAAACTCATAAGATCTGTATTTTAGACACCTTTTAACATTTTCTTAAAATCCCACAAAGCTTACCCACGAAAATTCCATCCAAAAATCCAAACCCTAATTCATTATTTCATGTGAATTCTTATGATTTTATGTGACCATTTTCGTATCCATGTTTAATGTTTTAAGCCGATTCATTTAGATGTTCATGTAACATGTTTCATATGATTATAAGATCAAAAGAAAGACAATAGATCAAAGATTGATACGGTTTACCCACTTGATGATCAAGTCGAACGAAACAAGGATCAAAAGACACGAACACCACACGAATTCAATCTTTTCGAACTAGAACAATACCCACGATCACTCCTACGTTTAGCACCAACGAATTCCTTGCTTGCCTTGATGACGGATTGGAAAAATGAAGGAGATGGGGAGGGAGATAGGGGCGGCCGAATGGTAGTTGCTAGGGTTAGGGTTTTTTTTTTTTTTTTTTTTGATTATGCCGTGAATGGGAGGAGGAGAGGGGTATAAGGCCGGTCCCCTTTCTTCTTTTGTGGGCCTCGGGTTGGGCCAAAAAGGGCTGAATTTGGTGTGTGGGCTAAGTTCAATAGGTCCTTGATTGGGTAGTTATAGCAAAACAAAAAAAATATACGGCCCGAAACAATAATTCGTGTAACAAAATTGGTGCCTCATGTTTATTTTATGTTTTAGAAATATTTTGGATTTCAAATATGTTCAAAAGTTTCATGATGACGTTTTGTTCTAATTATTGGGATTAACGGTAAGTTCGTTTAGTTACTTTCAGTTTTATAAATAATCGTACCCATAACTTTCGAAATTTTCAAATTAGACGTAAAATTAGGCATTCAGAATTTAGGGTTTTACATTGGCTATAAGCCTTTGCCAATGTAGCTGCACTATCACAACGGATAGAAATAGGTGCCATAGGTTTAGGCCACAATAGAATCTCAAGAAGCAAGTTTTTCAACCATTCAACTTCTTTACCAACAGCTGCTAAAGGCACAAATTTAGATTTCATTGTTGAACTGGTGATGCAAGTTTGCTTCTTGGATGCCCTAGAAATTGCACCTCCACCAAATAGGAATACCCAGCCGATGGTAGACGAATTGTCTTCAGTGTTACTGATCCAACTTGCATCAGTGTATCATTCTAACACTGAAGGATAACCAGTATATGAGAGACTATAATCCATAGTTCTCTTCAAATACTTCAGTACCCTCTGACTTGCTTGCCAGTGCTGATCACTAGGATTACTAGTATACATGCTCAGTTTTCCCACTGCAAAAGCAATATCAGGTCTTGTACAAGTCATGGCATACATCAGGCAGCCAATCACCCTGGAATACTCAAGTTGAGATACAGCTTTGCCAGTATTAGGCATCAGATTCTTCATTTGTATCCTTAGGAGTACTCACAGGAGTACACTTAGAGAGGTTGAATTTCCTCAGTACCTTCTCAATATAATGAGACTGAGTGATAGAAATTCCCTTACTCTCATGTTTGATCCTTATACCAAGGATAACATCAGCCTCCCCCATGTCCTTCATGGAGAACCTTGATGACAATAATTCCTTTGTCAGTTCAACCTGATTTTGATCAGTGCCAAAGATCAGCATGTCATCAACATATAGACAAATGATGACTCCTTTACTAGATTCATCAAATTTGCTATATACACATTTGTCAGACTGGTTAAGTAAATAACCACTAGACAAAACCACTTCATCAAATTTTTGATACCATTGCTTAGGTTCCTGTTTCAGTCCATACAGAGACTTAATCAGTTTACACACCGTGTTTTCATTTCCAGGCATGATTAAGCCCTGGGTTGGTTCAAGTAAACCTCCTCATCCAATTCCCCATTCAAGAAAGCTGTCTTCACATCCATCTAATGAATAATCAGATTATGAATAGATGCCAAAGCAATCAGTAATCTTATGGTACTGATATGTGCCACAGGGGCATAAGTATCAAAGTAGTCTATCCCTGACTTTTGTTTAAAGCCCTGAATGACTAGTCTAGCCTTGAACTTTTCAATAGTTCCATCTATCTTCATTTTCCTTTTAATAATCCATTTGCAACCCAGAGGTTTGCAACCTGGTGGTAGATCAGCCAACACCCAAGTGTTGTTGCCCATGATGGAATCCATTTCATCATTGATTGCTTCTTTTCAGAAAGCAACATCCTGGGACTTCATTGCTTCTTCAAATATTTTTGTGAGGTTTTTTGTTTAGGTTTTTGTGTAGAGTTTAGATATATAAACTGATCAATTTTTTGTGTAGTGTTTATCAAAGTGTTTCTCCATCTCAAAAGTTGCAACGTTAGTAGCAACTTTTAAAATTAAACTCTTTGATTGAATTTTGACCAAGCTCATGTGTGTGAATTTGCCACACAACAAACTTCTTGGGATTATTTTTACTCAAGTTTTTCAACTTGACTCTGCATAATAGTACCAATTTTTTTTTACCTCTTTTTAAATAATAATAATAATAATAATAATAATAATAATAATAATAATAATAATAATAATAATAATAATAATAATAATAATAATAATAATAATAATAATAATAATAATAATAATAATAATAATAAAAGTTATTAGTAGTCAGTCAAAACATATCTGGATTATTGAGATTAATCCACCTGCTCTAATACCACTTGTTGGTCCTGAAATTTGGGTAAAACATGAATATGTTTAACAATTTAAAACTATTTTTACACAAGACCTATTTGACACTAATAACACCATTCGTACTTTTCAAAGTTTATAATTCTTATTAGAAATGAATCAAAGAATTACAAAGGATAGTTGTGGAACACTATCCAGATTGAATGACAAATGAAACACTCCTATAAATGAATCAAAGAATTACAAAGGAAAGTTGCGGAACACTATCCAGATTGAATGACAAATGAAACACTCCTATAAATTTTATTAGATCTAAGTGTCTCAAATCGTTGGAAAGTGCTCATATCATATTAAATAATTACACGACTGGAAATACGTGTTTCTATGCGTTCATACACATATACACCAGGGTATCATCAATTATAATGTATTTAATATAATTATAGTAGTTATGATTAGTTATATTAGTTAAATATCTCACAATCGCCTAACGGTAGTTAAGTGATTTTTTAGACTAATTATTTGACTAACAGACCACTATTTAACAAGTAATGGACCTGATTAAATAGCTAGACCAAAATCAAATATGGGGAGCCCATATTTGCTATAGGGTTCGGCCATGGGTAAGCAAAACAAATGGAGGAAATATTGGTGGTTATGAGCCCAGAACAGAGTGAAGATAATCAATACCCTAACTAATTACCAATGAATGGTTACCGGATATCACTTGGAATCGTGTAATCGTTTTCCAAAGTAAACTATTCGACCCTAATGCCTTGGTATCACGAATATCTACTTGAGATAAGACCAAATGTATGTTATTGATTTCGGCACAAATCAATAACCCTATCACATCCAGGTGTTTATAGTTTATGTCTCTCTTCATTCAGTAGTGTTGATCTCTATTTATATTAGAGATTAATCAAACCTAGCCAATGGATTTATGAGTGATTAACAGACCATTAATCACTACATAATTGCCTCCATAATTCCAAGTATAAGTGGTTACACGACCAATTAAACGTGGTCATTAATGCAGATATAACTGCCACTTGAATAGGTCAAAACCGTTACAAGTTAACTTCCAGCTGAGTCACGGTTCATCAATCAGAAACACTCATCAGTATGTTGCTGATGGTTTCACTCGCTGATGAGAATTGCTCTGAGATGAGATAACTCGCTGAAGGATTGACCTTCTGATGAGATACTCCCTGATGAGTACATCAGAAACATAAAACCTCTTATCAGAGTCAGGGTAGTCAGGGACCTGATGGGTGTACACTATGTACCTTCAAACCCATTACCAGGTATGAACTGAATCCTCAAGTGCACTAAATTTTCCAACAATCCTCCCCAAATTTAGTTCACTTCCTTTGCATGAAAATTAAATATTAAACAAAACAAGTGCATAAAAGAAAATATCGTGAGGATTGAATTTCCATCTTAGTATATTACACGTTCAAATATTCGAGAATCTAGGTGTTATAAGAATTGAACCCTTCAACCCATATGAATACTTGAAGATAAAATACACACAAGTTTTCAAACACTTAAACGCTCTTGACACTATACAAGCCATGTGTCCATATCCAATTCATAAATGTTGTAAGAGCAAAAAGTCCAAAGCTCCCTGAAGCGGCAAAAGCTCAACATTCACATAGGTGGTTTCTCTTTATTCATCCTCCTGCCGAGCACTTTTTCAAAGAAATTTTACCATTAAGTAGTAAAGACTTCATCCTCCTTTCTAGCACGTTCCGAGAACAAACCTTGGGATGATTCTAAAACTTGCGCTCCAGTCCACTAAATGTTCAGCTTTTCACATTGAACTCAGCTCCCAAGTTTCCTCAGGAGGGAGTTTGGTGTCTTAGCATTCAGTAACTAAGTTGGACTTAAACTCATCCCTTTTTTAGACTTTATGATCAAGTCTCTAGCCAAACCCTTCGTCAAGTGATCAGCTAAATTTTGTTGAGATCTAACAAACTCTATAGATACCACCCTATTCATGATAAGCTCACGAATCAAGCTATGCCTGACACCTAAGTGTCTAGACTTCCCATTGTACATTTGGCTATAAGCCTTTGCCAACGTAGCTGCACTGTCACAACGGATAGAAATAGGTGCTATAGGTTTAGGCCACAAAGGAATCTCAAGAAGCAAGTTTTTCAACCATTCAGCTTCTTTACCAACAGCTGCTAAAGGCACAAATTTAGATTTCATTGTTGAACTGGCGATGCAAGTTTGCTTCTTGGATGCCCAAGAAATTGCACCTCCACCAAGTAGGAATACCCAGCCACTGGTAGACGAATTGTCTTCAGTGTTACTGATCCAACTTGCATCAGTGTATCCTTCTAACACTGAAGGATAACCAGTATATGAGAGACTATAATTCATAGTTCTCTTCAAATACTTCAGTACCCTCTGAATTGCTTGCCAGTGCTGAGCACTAGGATTACTAGTATACCTGCTCAGTTTTCCCACTGCAAAAGCAATATCAGGTCTTGTACAAGTCATGGCATACATCAGGCAGCCAATCACCCTAGAATACTCAAGTTAAGATACAGCTTTGCCAGTATTAGGCATCAGCTTCTTCATTTGTATCCATAGGAGTACTCACAGGAGTACACTTAGAGAGGTTGAATTTCCTCAGTACCTTCTCAATATAATGAGACTGAGTAATAGAAATTTCCTTACTCTCATGTTTGATCCTTATACCAAGGATAACATCAGCCTCCCCCATGTCCTTCATGGAGAACCTTGATGACAATAATTCCTTTGTCAGGTCAACCTGATTTTGATCAGTGCCAAAGATCAGCATGTCATCAACATATAGACAAATGATGAATCCTTTACTAGATTCATCAAATTTGCTATATACACATTTGTCAGATTGGTTAAGTAAATAACCACTAGACAAAATCACTTCATCAAATTTTTGATGCCATTGCTTAGGTTCCTGTTTCAGTCCATACAAAGACTTAATCAGTTTACACACCTTGTTTTCATTTCCAAGCATGATGAAGCCTTGAGGTTGGTTCATGTAAACCTCCACATCCAATTCCCCATTCAAGAAAGTTGTCTTCACATCCTGTTGATATAAATAATGCCTAAAAACCTTATTAATACTTCTTGATATCTCTATGTTTTGATAATCACAAAATGTAAACTCATTAAACATAAACTTATTAATTAAACAAGTATTTAGTTGTAAATCTTCATTTCTACAACTAAATCACTTAAGGTATGAATAAACAAATGCTTAATGCATTATATGATCAAAGGAACATTTTCTTAATCACTAGAATTTTTATAAAATGTCACAAACATTTTATATCTTTTAGAAAATTATTTTTGGTATTTAATAAAAATGTTTAATCCATTATAAATTTATAAATTCAAATTTTTAACCAAAAATGGCAAAAATATTCCAGAAAAACCTTCCCCACAAAAAAACAAATCTGAGCAACGTTTGGGTAGGGCGGCCCCCTTAATTTTACTAGGCGGCCCCCTTAATTTTAAGGGGACCGGCCCCCTATTTAAGGGGACCGCCCCGCTCCTCCAGCTGTCAGATTTTGCCTATAAATACTGGTTCATCCTTGGACTTTTTCCTCACCTTTTGCACCCCCAAACCTTCTATTCTAAATCTCTTCTTATCCTTCCAAATCCTTTCTAAATCCTTTGATCATATATTCTTAAGCATTGGTTTCCATGTGATCCAAGCTTCTACCATTCAAGTGCAAAAGAAGAATACTCCTTCAACAACTAGAGAAGAAGTATTGCAACTTAGTATCATCTTGCTACCTAAGTTGTTTGTATAATCATTCATTCATTTTTGTATAAGTTGTGTATATTTGTTAGATAGGTGTAAGCATAATTGCTTAGGCTAGATTAGTGTGTAAGTAGTGAAGTTGTGAAAAAGTTAAGGTGTGTAAGTAGTGAAGGTATAAAGAAGTAGAAGAGTACATAACTAGTGCTAGGTTGTGAAGAAGTTGTGAAGAAGTCGTGAAGAAGTTGTGAAGAAGTCGTGAAACCGTTGTGAATAAGTTGTGAAGAAGTTGTGTAGAAGTTGTGAGATTGGTTCTAGCTACGATTAGAACCCGACATCTAGCTTTGTGTCGTTAAACCGGTGTAAGCAAAAGTTGTGTAAGGTTTTCTCCGCCATAAGGGAGCTTGTTGACATAGTGAAGAAAACTCTAGAGTTAGGTGCTCGGGGAGTGGAGTAGGGCAAGGAAGGTGTCTTTGTAGCCGAACCACTATAAATCTTTTGTCTCGCGGTTAGATCTTTTCATCTCTATCTTTCTTTTCATTTCATTACTTTACTTGCATTGTTTATTTAGATTTACTTATATTTATTCATATTGTTCAAGAGTTGAGTTCACATAAATTTGAATCTAAGTTTTTAAAAGTAAACAAAGTTTTCATAATAAAATTAAAAAGGCGTAAAAGTATTCAACCCCCCTTCTAGTTTTCCACAATTGGTATCAAGAGTCACGTCAAACAAGATTTTTAAAATAAATTGTATTTTAAAACTTGAATCGATCTATGGAATTGGAAAAATATTTAGAAGGGCAATCTATGCAAAGACCACCGCTATTTGAAAGTGATGGTTTTCTTTATTGGAAAAATAGATTCGAAACTTATGTGAAATCAAAAGATCTTGATCTTTGGCGTGTTATTACCTATGGTGATTTTCCCCCTATTCAAAATAATCCTTTAACTAAAAGAGATGAAATTGTACCTTTTGAAAAACAAAATGATGATTTGAAAAAGAAACTTGCTAAAAATAATGAGGCAAAAATGGTTATTTATAATGCGTCACCACGTAAAGAATACAAAAGGATCTTTATGTGTGAAACCGCAAAAGAAATTTGGAACTCCTTACTAATAACTCACCAAGGTAGTAGTCAAGTCAAAGATAATAAAATAGATCTTCTTGTTCAACAATATGAACAATTTACGATTCCGGAAGAGGAATCAATAGATAATGCTTTTGCTAGGTTTAACACTATCATCACAAGTTTAAAAGCACTTGATGAGAGTTTTTCTAGTAAGAATTTTGTTAGGAAATTTCTTAGGGCTCTTCATCCAAAATGGCGGGCTAAAGTTACGGCGATTGAAGAATGGAAGAACTTGTCAACTCTTCAACTTGACGAGTTGATCGGCAACTTGAAAGTCTACGAAGCAATAATAAAGAAAGACTCCGAGATGGTCAAAGGAAAAAGAGAGCAAAGCAAGTCAATTGCATTGAAAGCTAGGAAGGAATCTAGTGAAGAGGATAACTCAACCTCCAAAAGTAATGATGAAGAATATGCAATGGTCGTAAGAGAGTTCAAGAAATTTCTAAAGAGACGAGGAAGATTCACAAGACAACCACGAGATGAAAGAAGATCGCTTCAAAGAAATAGGAATGATAACTACGGGAAAAGAAAGTGCTTTAGATGTGGAAGCCCAAACCATCTCATTGGCGAATGTCCAAAGCCACTGGGTCATGATTACCAAAGCGCCTTTGATAGTGGAGCATGGAGTGATAGCGACAAAGATGAAGCGGACAAAGCAAACGACGAAAAATGTCTTATGGCAAAGACATCAAATGAGGTACTTTCCGAAACCAAATACTTTAGTGACAAAAATCATTCATTAGACGAAAAAGATCTAGATAATGAATATAATAGGTTATGCAAATTAGGTCAAAAAGTCATGGCTAAAAATAAATCACTAAAACATATTAATAATCGATTAGAAAATGAAGTACTCGAATTAAAAATTAAACTACAACATTTAGAAAAAGGAAAAGAAGTTTTTATAGAATGTAAAACATGTCTAGAGGTCAAAAATGAAAACGAAAAACTTAAAGATGAAATTTCCAGACTTGACAAGTTTAAAAATAGTAGTAACTCACTTAAGAAAATAATAAGTGTTCAAGGAACTTCGGGAGATAAAACCGGTCTAGGATTCAACTTAAATAATGTTTCAACTAGTGAAAATAAAAATGCAAAGTTTGAATGTCAATCTAGTAAACAAAAACCATTAGAGTCAAAACCTAAGTATATACTTATAAAAGATAGAAAAATACCTATTACGAGTGATGAGGAAGTAAAAAGTTTTTATAAACCATCATTAAAAGCCAAAACCGGATTTTCTAAACCGAAATTAAGATCTAAAACTCCACCTCCAAATAGACCAAATAATCCTCATCCTTGGTCTAAAACCCCTCAACCTAGAAGAAATCAAGGTAGACAAAACTTTCCTAATAATAATAATCACCCAATGTGGAATTATTCACTTCAACCAAGTTTCAACCCTTAGGGAATACTTTCACCATACATGCAAATGCAAACCATGTTTGGTTCAAACAATTTTGGACAATGGGGACCAAGTGGCTAAATCGTCACTCATTGAATAATTCGGAAACTCATCTATGTTTGGCTTCCATAAGTCAATATGACACCTTGAAGCGTTTGAAGAAAATCTACTGAAGACTAAAAGGTACGCTTTCCTTTTAAGTTTATTGTTATAATATATGCTTAGATTAATGACTAGTTATTTCATGCCTATTTAGCTCATAATGCCTAGTTATATATATACACATAATAGCTTATATGAATCTACTTAGAACCTAGAATCACTTGTTCTTTTCCCTTTGGCCCTCTTAAGCTATAACGTTTATAATGGAAATCTTTTATGTCCAGTATTAGAAAACTCATGGTGATGAAGTGAAATGAGTTAAGTGGATTAATCATTAACATAGAAGTAAGATTAGATTTCTCGCGTTAGAAAACTATGGATGAAACAAGCTCTCCTAGAGTATGGCATGAAGTTAGATAAGTGTACGACAACAAAGGAGCTATAGATGTTAGGTTATACCCCATTCAACACTCTCGCATCAAACATATAGAATTTCGTCATCGCTTCCTTATGACCATAGGATATGTAGAAAAGGGTAGCATGTGACAATAGCCTTAACCAATTCCCTTGAGCATGAGATCTTTAACAACCATTTTTTAAAAATATAGGATTAATGGTATTTGTTGTCAAAAATCTAGTATCTTTAAAAATATACAGAAACTTCACATTTTGGAAAAATGATTTTTTTTTATGACTATTTCACTTTTCTATTAACACGTTTTACTATCTCATTTTTCTTCTTAATCTATGTCCATAATTCTGTTTCGATCAAAGTCAAAGATTGGGAATTCTTTTTCTTACCCATTCTTCATAAAACACATTTTGAAATAAAACCAAATCTATTTTATTCAAATAACTTTAACATCTACATAAAAACCCACTTTCAAACATTGTTGAATAATGCTAAAAACATTTTTTTTTAAATCATGCATGGTGATCTCATATTTGTCATCTATATTTATGTACATGACATTTATAAGTGAACTAAGTCAAATCAAGCGGACCATGGTTTGTCTATTAAGATTTTGTTTGTAATAAGTCTAGAAGTCCATGCTATCTTAAGTTCCCATTTATTGCACATAGGCACACATTAGGATCCCTCAAATAGTTCATTAATCTTCCCACTTACATATAATTGATGAAGCGAAAAGTGTACCACTTTTAAGGGGTCATTTAAGCCCTAAATCGTATTTATTTGATCAAATATTGCCCTAAATCGTTCCTTTTGTCATTGTAGGTACTTTTGAGGAGAAATCTGGAAAAGGAGGCATTTTGGACGTTTTTGGAGCATAAAAGTGAAGAAAACGACAAAGTCTCAAAATTGTGCTGGAAATTACCTTTGACGGCGTCAGGATTTGTTCTGGACGGCGTCATGGCTTGGCAAAAGTGGTGGATGTGAAAATTACTCATGATAAGCCAGAGAAATTTGCATGGAATTCTGAAAGCGTCACGCTTTAATGTGATCAAGGTCGTCACGGCTTAATTTAAAGAGGGACGGCGTCAAGCCATTATCTGACGGCGTCAAGCCTTGATAAGCCAGAACTGATTTTGGAGAGCTAAAGAGGGACGGCGTCAAGAAGGCCATCCGGGAACCCTAAAAGCGGCGAGGTGACGGCGTCACACTCCATAACGTGACGCCGTCAGATCTGAAAGTCTATATATAGTTTGGCAATTTTTTGTCATTAGTGTGGAACTTATTGGGGAACTTTGTGTGTGAAAACCCTAAGACGATTTTAGCAGCTTTTTCAAGGATTTTTGCCTTGAGATCTTCCTTGTTACATTGAATATAAGTTATCAATTAATCATTCAATATGTCTATGTGTTGTTTGATTCTATCTTGTTCTTGTCTTTTGTTTAACATGCTAGGCTAGATTTATCTTGTGTTTGCTTAGATCTAATGAAACCTAGCTATTGATTATTGGTTATTAGTGTGTTATTAGTTGTATTGGATGATTGTTCATCTATGTTAGGCTTAAGAAAACTGGCTAACTTCCTATTCGGTAACTTGCTTGAACGTCTTAAGAAACATGAACCAATGCGTACTAAGGTTTTTATGGTTGTATTTAATGAACAAGCGAATTCTAGTGATCCCATGTTAGGAGCTTCCTAGCCGGCTCGACATAGGAGTGAAGTAGGAGCTTGTAGAGTTGGGGAAGTACGTACGCCACCCCACGATTGGTATTAAGGAATACACCCGTCATCCACGCAATTAATACACACTAATCAACCGGTAAAAGATAGTTAGGGAGTAAGGAAATCTAAGTAAACACATTTCTCTCCACATAAGTTTTACCACCTTTTCATTTTCTGTTATTTTATTTTATTTGCATTCGTAGTAACTTGGGTTAGTTGACTAGCAACTAATTCCGCCCACTCTTTCAAACCCGAGATTTTACTTGCTTTCATAAAATTATAAAAACATAAAAAGAATCTTCTCTCACCCTTAGACCTATTAGAGTAGTTTTTCATACCTAACGAACACTATTCCCTGTGGAGAACGATCAATCCCCCGTACTTACCACTACACTATACTACATCGGTCAGGTACACTGCCTGGTGGGGTTGTAAGCCTCTTGAGATCCCTCGAGAGGTAAAACCTGTTGTAAGGTTGCAAAACCACGCATCAAGTTTTTGGCGCCGCTGCCGGGGAATAGTTATTGTTTAGGTTGAATTTTTATTTTATAGGTCTACTCACTAGATTCCTTTCTAGTGAGATTTTTATTTTATTTTTCTAGGTTTTCTTTAGTCTATCTATTTTCTTCATTTCTTTGTTCGTAACCATTACCATTCGACATCATGGAAGATGGTAATATCCTTGATCCCAACAACCCACCACCACAACAACCACCACCACCTCCTAGAGCCCGTACTTTAGGAGAGTACTCCCGTCCTAGCCACCATGGCTATCGAAACACCATTGAGCTCACTCAAGGAGCCAATGTCACTCCCTTGCGATCCGACACCATCCGGTTGGTGCAAAGCGGATGCGCATTCCATGGACTTCGTTCCGAAGATCCTAACCAACATCTCAAGGACTTTCTCAAAATCGTTGATTCTATAGACCTTGATGTTGCCACTCGTGAGACGACCCGATTGCGTCTCTTTCAATTCTCTTTGCGGGACCAAGCTAGTCAATGGCTAGAGCGTCAACCCGCAGGATCCATCACCTCTTGGGATGATCTCACCACTCGTTTCCTTGCTCAGTTTTTCCCACCAGGAAGAACTACCAAGCTAAGGAATGATATCTTGATGTTCCAACAACGTCAAGGCGAAACCCTCTACGAGGCATGGACTCGATTCAAGGACTTACTCCAAAAAGTCCCTCACCATGGCTTAGAACTTTGGCTCCAAGTCCAAATCTTCTATGCCATGTCAATCTCTCCACGAGGCAAACCATTGACCAATCGGCCGGTGGCAAGCTACGTGATCTAAGTGCGGAACAATCATGGGCTCTCCTAGGGGATCTTGCTCTTTATGACAACGAAAGTTGGAGTGATCCCCGTGATTTGAATAAAACGGTCAAGGCAATATCTTTGCCTTCGAACAATTCAAGCACTTCCGACCGTAGGATCATAGAACTTGAAGACCAAGTCAAGTTTCTTATGAAATCCTACGAGGCTCCTAAACCTTCAAGCCAAGTGAACAAAATCACTTCTTCGTGTAAATTATGTAGTGGTCCCCACGACACTCATGATTGCATGGAACTCCCCAAACAGGCTTTCAAAGAATTCGCATCCTCGCGAATCGATAAGGCGGGAGATAAGTGGCTCACTACTGATTATGGACACAAGAATTCCGAAAATAGGTATGAGGCATGGAAGAGTAAGCCAAATTTTAGTTGGAACCAAACTCGAAGCGTATCATTCAATGACTCTACCCCACTCACCTGGTCTGAACATTATCCTCAGCAACATACGCATAAACAACAAAATCGCGAGGAATCACTGCAAAAATTCATTCTCTCTCAAGAAACACAGCTCTCCAAACTTGAGAATCAATTCAGACAACAGCAAGTTGATATGAACAACAAGGTTGATAACCTGTTAAAGGTTATCAATGATCGCCTTGCTGGCAGGTCAACTTGTGAGTTGGCACGAGTTAATGAGATCAAATCTGTCACG
Source organism: Artemisia tridentata subsp. tridentata (assembly GCA_021014915.2). Taxonomy (NCBI): domain Eukaryota; kingdom Viridiplantae; phylum Streptophyta; class Magnoliopsida; order Asterales; family Asteraceae; genus Artemisia; species Artemisia tridentata. Next base: position 103,053,539 of record CP139508.1, on the reverse strand, counting down.
GTGACTCACCAAACACCCCCTCCTGTAAAAATCAAGCACCCTAGTAAACTCTTCAAACACATATTACAAAACGGAAAAGAAACTGGAGATACTCATACCCCTTCGAAACCTCTCCACTTCGTGAACACCATTACAACAATACCTGCTCCTAAACCCAATCTGGACCAACAATCAACCGAGAATGTGGACAATGAAATGGAGGGTGAAGTTCCCGAAAAGAACCCCGAGGCGCCCGACGACTATCTAGACTCACCAAAAAACTCGAATACAAGAGAGGTGAGTGATGAGGAGGGCTCGGAAGAGAAATCCGAAATGCCTCATGGGCTCCCATTACTGCTAGACCGCCCCCTGGTGGAGGAACTTGAGAGGGGCACAGCAAAGTTGCCTATGGGATTTGGAGAGAGAATAGAGGATGGCGCTCCCAGGGTCTTTAAGATATCTTGCACCACTAGGAAAAAGTTCATTAAAGATGCCTACATAAACCCCAATTCTTCTATGAATGCAATATCCCTTTCTCTATATAACGAAGCCTTCACCGAACAGGTCAAATATGAAGGGTCTAATATCATCGGGGTGATAAGGAGGGTATCAATTGTGATAGAAAAGTTCCTCTTTCATATCGAGTTAACTGTAATTAATAACATGAACTCTATCATCAGCCCATCCTTAACTGGCCTTGTTCTAGGAAAACCATTCATAAAAGCAACGGGAGTGATACTCGATGAGGATGATAGGAGTGCATTATTTACCGATGGTGTCAGGAAAGTGATTTTTCAGGATGGCTGTGAAGAAGTGTATGAGTATCAACCATCAGCATGTGGCAAAACATGGGGGCTATGCGGTAGAAGGCCTGGCCGAATTAAGCGATGTGATCCGAATAATCTCAAAATACCTTGCATGATTGGTCACAAGCATTTTTATAATGTTTACATCGACACATGTTTACCCAAAAATGTGATGTCCCTGTTTCATTATAACAACATTTGCAGATGGGGAATGATTCATAAAGGGAAGGACGACATTGGCATAGATGATGATGTACAGGTGTTTGTAGGAAACATGACATTCACTATGAGCTTCGCAATCGTCGATAATATCGAAAAGTACATCGATCCCAGGTTATCACAAGTTGTTTTTGGGGCACCTTTTTGCAAGGCCACAAGCTTGGTTGTGGACGAGCTCAATGGGATCATGACTTTCACCGATGGGATTAGGGAAATCTCATACCAAACGCCTTACAAGATGAGAGAATTCAAGGAGATTGATTATGAAGGGCTCGATGGGTTAAGTTCCCAACTCGTGTTATGTGATGATGATGTGAGAAGGGGATGTAAGGACACTTTTGACCTGTCAAGTGGATTCTTTAAGCATGATAAGGAGCTTAGTTCTAAATACCGAAACAAACCTTTTGATCTCGAGGACCCGAAATACCTTTACTATGAAAGTGATTCTGATAGAGAATCAAAGGAAAATGGCCTAGGAACCGTGACCAATGATGGAGTCACGTAATGTACGTGACTTTGAGTCTAGCTACAAGACTCGTTAATAAAGAAAAGCGCTTCTTGGGAGGCAACCTAAGTTTTATTTGCTTTGTGTGTTTATTTATTTGTTTGTTTGATTTTATTTGTTTCCGTATGTGTGTTTAAGTTTTATTATTATTGATTCATGTTAAAAACTAATTTGTGAAAATGCTTTATCTTGTTTTTAACTTCATCTTAACTACATATAAAGGTATTTTGCAAAAGTTAAGTGTAAGGGAAATCTAAATCGGTTTATTAGAACACAAATGAACATGAATCGTAATAGTAATAAATGAACATACATATTAGTATTTGTTTGAGTCAAATGCTTGTATCGAGTCATAATGATGTTTTGCAGGATTTCCAGGAAGTAAGGTATAGGTTTTTCCAAAAATTTTCCGGAAACATAACATGAGAATTCTGTCAGATTATTTCTGACGGCGTCAGGATCTACAACCTGACGGCGTCAGGTGTTAATTTTCTGAAATTTTTGAAAGTTTTGTTTTCATAAAAAGTTTTTATTAAATTTCTAACTTATAATCTCCAGGAATCTGCAAAATTATCATTCCACAAGCATTATATCCTTATATATAGAGTTTATCCCGCCGATGTTATGCAGGTTTTCGTGTTTGTTTTCTCAGGTTTAACAGGTTATTTTGGACAAGGAAATGTATGTGGAATCAAGCTTACGGCGATGCATTAGTCATGGAGCTTCAACATTACTTTGGAAGAAGATCTAACCATGTTATTTCATTATCCACCGAGCGAATCAGGGGAGTATTTGATTTCATTCTTTTACTTTTTTTACTTTTACATTTGTTATTTGAACATTGGGGACAATGTTCATCTTAAGTGTAAGGGGGGTAAAAGTACGATACTTTAGAGAATGCTATTACGCTTGATTTTTGTTTGTTTAATGGTAGATGTGTAATAAAACTGAGAGAAACACTTGTTAGGGAAATTTTAGTGCCAAATTTAAAATTTTTTACAACATTTAGGAGTGAAACTTTGATCTTAATGAGCGTCTCATGGATAGGAATTATATGACTAGCACAAAAACCGTACCACTAAAAAATTTTCCACCCCAAATATGTGAGGTTCGCCCCTAGAATTGGTAGGAAAAGCATTTATGCTATGATGTGTGTACCGGTAGCACTTAGATTCTAGAACTTGCGTTATGACCATTCCAAGACCACAAGTGAGACTACATTCGTGTAGTTAGATTTACTACATGATAAGAGGCATTAGGATTAACCCATTGTTTTACACCTGTGTTTTTGTTATAATTACTTTGGCTACATTGGTCAAGTAATTCTCCCACACCCTTTGCGTTGTACTCATTTTTAGTACACGATACCCCTAGTACACCCCTCAGAGCCTATCTTTTCGTTTCGACCTTTAAGCATTTTACTTAAAGGAAGAATTTGTTACACCCCACTAAAATGTACACCCAAATCGCCTTAGCCTACCTTGTATGCACTCATCTTTAGTGCATTATTGTTACAACATTTGTTTAAACCCAAGTTAATTATCTAATTGATTACATGGTTGCTAAGTCAAGTCATATCCTTGTACATATTGTTTTGGGACGATTGGGACTCATGGGTAAAGTACTAGTGTAATGGAGTAATGGGGAAGAACATCATTTATTACCCCCATATGTGCTAAATATTTTAAAAGTACTCCAAGTGTTTTAATTATCTTAATTCGAGTCATTAGAATAGTAATTTGTAAAGTTATGTAAAAGTTCAAGTGTAAGGGGAATGCAATGCCCCTATGATGTATTATTTTGGATGGTAGGGCAAGAGTGTATGGAAAAAAAAAAAAAAAAACAATAAAAAAAAAAAAAAAAAAAAAAAAAAATCGAAAAAATCAAGAAAAATACAAAAAAAATGAGAAAAAGAAAAGTAGAAAAAACATACGGACTACCATCCCGTTTCATTTTAGGTTTATTTTATGTTTTTGTTATTTTGTTTTTAGCTTAAGATTGAGTCGAGTCTTGGCTTAGCAACATTGTATAGTACATGTAATTGATCAAGATCTTTAACTCGCCACCAGTAAAATATCCCTTATCCAACAAAACCGTGTTTTCCTTTTCCCTACACCTAACGTTATAACCCATTTAAAAGCCCTCTTTGATAGTTTATCTTAGGTGCTTACGCCTAGTGGAGGAGGTTTTCGATCCTTTCCCAAGCCTATGGTAATCTATTTGCTATGACAGGTAGTGAGAGATATTATCCGTTTTCATTTATGAGATTTATTTTTATGACACTTGAGAGATGTGAGTATCTAAACACTACTTGTGAGGTGCTAGTTTTTAATCTCCGTGCTTATTATGATTAAAGTGGAACGACTATTTGTTGTAATTACTTTTATGTTAGCATTAAATGACCCCTAACTTGTATTTTGATTAGAATAAAAGCGCATTTGCTTGAGGACAAGCAAATCTCAAGTGTAAGGGTATTTGATGAAGCGAAAAGTGTACCGCTTTTAAGGGGTCATTTAAGCCCTAAATCGTATTTATTTGATCAAATATTGCCCTAAATCGTTCTTTTTGTCATTGTAGGTACTTTTGAGGAGAAATCTGGAAAAGGAGGCATTTTGGACGTTTTTGGAGCATAAAAGTGAAGAAAACGACAAAGTCTCAAAATTGTGCTGGAAATTACCTTTGACGGCGTCAGGATTTGTTCTGGACGGCGTCATGGCTTGGCAAAAGTGGTGGATGTGAAAATTACTCATGATAAGCCAGAGAAATTTGCATGGAATTCTGACGGCGTCACGCTTTAATGTGATCAAGGTCGTCACGGCTTAATTTAAAGAGGGACGGCGTCAAGCCATTATCTGACGGCGTCAAGCCTTGATAAGCCAGAACTGATTTTGGAGAGCTAAAGAGGGACGGCGTCAAGAAGGCCATCCGGGAACCCTAAAAGCGGCGAGGTGACGGCGTCACACTCCATAACGTGACGCCGTCAGATCTGAAAGTCTATATATAGTTTTGCAATTTTTTGTCATTAGTGTGGAACTTATTGGGGAACTTTGTGTGTGAAAACCCTAAGACGATTTTAGCAGCTTTTTCAAGGCTTTTTGCCTTGAGATCTTCCTTGTTACATTGAATATAAGTTATCAATTAATCATTCAATATGTCTATGTGTTGTTTGATTCTATCTTGTTCTTGTCTTTTGTTTAACATGTTAGGCTAGATTTATCTTGTGTTTGCTTAGATCTAATGAAACCTAGCTATTGATTATTGGTTATTAGTGTGTTATTAGTTGTATTGGATGATTGTTCATCTATGTTAGGCTTAAGAAAACTGGCTAACTTCCTATTCGGTAACTTGCTTGAACGTCTTAAGAAACATGAACCAATGCGTACTAAGGTTTTTATGGTTGTATTTAATGCACAAGCGAATTCTAGTGATCCCATGTTAGGAGCTTCCTAGCCGGCTCGACATAGGAGTGAAGTAGGAGCTTGTAGAGTTGGGGAAGTACGTACGCCACCCCACGATTGGTATTAAGGAATACACCCGTCATCCACGCAATTAATACACACTAATCAACCGGTAAAAGATAGTTAGGGAGTAAGGAAATCTAAGTAAACACATTTCTCTCCACATAAGTTTTACCACCTTTTCATTTTCTGTTATTTTATTTTATTTGCATTCGTAGTAACTTGGGTTAGTTGACTAGCAACTAATTCCGCCCACTCTTTCAAACCCGAGATTTTACTTGCTTTCATAAAATTATAAAAACATAAAAAGAATCTTCTCTCACCCTTAGACCTATTAGAGTAGTTTTTCATACCTAACGAACACTATTCCCTGTGGAGAACGATCAATCCCCCGTACTTACCACTACACTATACTACATCGGTCAGGTACACTGCCTGGTGGGGTTGTAAGCCTCTTGAGATCCCTCGAGAGGTAAAACCTGCTGTAAGGTTGCAAAACCACGCATCAATAATTAAGAAAATACTTGGTGTAGTTTACTGTTTCCTAGTCCATATATATTACTTGCTTGATGAGTATGTTTACATGCTAGATGAAATTACTTGTTTGCTTAATCTTTTTAATTAACATGTTTTGCATAAATATCTATTACATGCTTAATTGCCCCAAATTGTTGGACTTGCTTGAAACTAAACCCAAAAACACAACCATTTCTACAATTTTCTGCCAAAAACCCATTTCCAGTAATCTGGAACCAACAGATGGGCGACCCCCTTAAATCATAAGGTGGCCCCCTTAATATTTAAGGGGACCGGCCATCTGATGGTCGACGATGCTGTTCCCTTTTTTTTAGCCCATTTCATCCTACATTTCCCAAAATTCACAAACATATCTTATTCCAATCCATCCAACAAATTTTTTCCATTCCTTAATCCCATCATTTCTACACTATAAACACTCCCATTCCTCATAATCTTCCATCATCTCATCATGCCATCTCTCATCAAACCAAAGCCAAAAACCTCAAGGTTAGCAAGGATGACCGAAAAACCCGTTTGGAGAAGAAAACCTAACCCCCGAAACAAGTCCATATCAACAAATGATGTGGCTAAACAAACAACACCTCCACCCACATTTGTTCCCAACTATACTCCTAATCCTCAAGCTCATTCCAATGAACCCTTTCACAAACCTCATCATAATAACCAGCCATCCATCTTTAATCCCAAAAATACACCTTCATCTCATCCATATGATTCATATGAAGAGCATGATCAATCCCTAAACAATAATCCCAATCTCATTCACAACACCTCACATCTTATTCAACCTACCAATGCACCATCCAAAACACTCACCACTCTTGGAATATCCCCTTCTTTCATATCTCCATCCTCATCCACACATGATTACCCAAGCTTACAAATGTCTCCACCACCAAGAGTATCACCACCACCACCTACCAACTCACATGCTACTTCTATGTTGCATATCCAAACATCCATCCAAAATAACAACCACACTCCACCATCATCACCTTCTTCCAAACACTTGAAGTTCATTGAAGAACTTAATGAAGCCCATGAGCTTAGTGCTCTTCTTGCCTTACACCTTGCTGGATCAACTTCCTTCTAGCTCTTCTTCATCACAAACTAACCTCAACCTCCACCTTCGTTCCAAACTACAAATCTCAACCTTAAACTGGCCTCATTGAAACCTTTCAAAACCCCCATCATATTAGTCAAACATCCAACTTTACTTCCAACTACACACCCCAATTTCATCCACTTCCACCAAATGACCAAATCCACATTCCCACGGAAAAGGAAAAGTTCCGTGAAGAGATAAACCAAATCCATGACCTCCTTGCTATGCACCTTGCACAACGCAACAAGGGCCAACCTCCATCCTCCATCCTCACCCTACTCAAATTGCTTACCTCACCCCCACAACTTGAATCAAGTTGATAATCATGTCAACTATTGTCCTTGTTGTGTCCTTCTCCAAAAAGAAATCATTGCCTTAAATAAACATTTCACTTGGATTGAGTAACTTCTTACTAGATCTCATCTAACACCTCCACTAGCACAACACTCTAACCCTCAATCAACCGATTCCGCTCCAAACTCTCCACCTCCAAAAATATACCTCTATTAATCAGATATCCTTACCCTCACTCAACCACTTTCATCCCAAACAAACTACCATCAAATAAAATAATTCAAGCTCTTGTGTTGCAAGTAAGTCCGATGGCTCTCTTTGGCAAATTAGGACCTTGCTACTTGTTGTATGTTTTAAACATAATAAATGTTTCACATAATCATTTTGATTTAATGAATGTCTTGCTATGTGTTCTTAATATTTGTTTGCCATGATTGTTCTTTTTATATTCCATATTTTGCTATGTATGCTTGTGCCTCTAATATTTTTCTTGCAAGTATTCCATATCTCGATTTCTTGATGCCCTCAAACGAGGGGGAGCACACATCAAGGGGGAGTTCTCGTTCCGACAAATTTTGTTTCTAAAACTTTTCGGCATAACCTTTTTGATTCTACAAAAAAGGGGGAGAAGTGAATATAAACTCACTAAATACTTGTCCAAAAATAATGTTTTGGATTTAATGAGTTTAAGTTTTGTAATCATCAAAAAGGGGGAGATTGTTGATATAAATAATGCCTAAAAACATTATTAATACTTCTTGATATCTCTATGTTTGGATAATCACAAAATGTAAACTCATTAAACATAAACTTATTAATTAAACAAGTATTTAGTTGTAAATATTCATTTCTACAACTTAATCACTTAAGGTATAAATAAACAAATGCTTAATGCATTATATGATCAAAGGAACATTTTCTTAATCACTAGAATTTTTATAAAATGTCACAAACATTTTATATCTTTTAGAAAATCATTTTTGGTATTTAATAAAAATGTTTAATCCATTATAAATTTATGAATTCAAATTTTCAACCAAAAATGGCAAAAATGTTCTAGAAAAACCTTCCCCACAAAAAGACAAATCTGAGCAACGTTCGGGTAGGGCGGCCCCCTTAATTTTACTAGGCGGCCCCCTTAATTTTAAGGGGACCGGCCACCTATTTAAGGGGACCACCCCGCTCCTCCAGCTGTCAGATTTTGCCTATAAATACTGGTTCATCCCTTCAACAACTAGAGAAGAAGTATTGCAACTTAGTATCATCTTGCTACCTAAGTTGTTTGTATAATCATTCATTCATTTTTGTATAAGTTGTGTACATTTGTTAGATAGGTGTGAGCATAATTGCTTAGGCTAGATTAGTGTGTAAGTAGTGAAGTTGTGAAGAAGTTAAGGTGTGTAAGTAGTGAAGGTGTAAAGAAGTAGAAGAGTACATAAGTAGTGCTAGGTTGTGAAGTAATTGTGAAGAAGTTGTGAAGAAGTTGTGAAGAAGTCGTGAAGCCGTTGTGAATAAGTTGTGAAGAAGTTGTGTAGAAGTTGTGAGATTGGTTCTAGCTACGATTAGAACCCAACATCTAGCTTTGTGTCGTTAAACCGGTGTAAGCAAAAGTTGTGTAAGGTTTTCTCCACCATAAGGGAGCTTGTTGACATAGTGAAGAAAACTCTCGAGTTAGGTGCTCGGGTAGTGGAGTAGGGCAAGGAAGGTGTCCTTGTAGCCGAACCACTATAAATCTTTTGTCTCGCGGTTAGATCTTTCCATCTCTATCTTTATTTTCATTTTATTACTTTACTTGCATTGTTTATTTAGATTTACTTATATTTGTTCATATTGTTCAAGAGTTGAGTTCACATAAATTCGAATCTAAGTTTTTAAAAGTAAACAAAGTTTTCATAATAAAATTAAAAAGGCGTAAAACTATTCAACCCCCCCCCCTTCTAGTTTTCCACACATCCATCTGATGAATAATCAGATTGTGAATAGATGCCAAAGCAATCAGCAATCTTATGGTACTGATATGTGCCACAGGGGCATAAGTATCAAAGTAGTCTATCCCTGACTTTTGTTTAAAGCCCTGAATGACTAGTCTAGCCTTGAACTTCTCAATAGTTCCATCTACCTTCATTTTCCTTTTAATAATCCATTTGCAACCCAGAGGTTTGCAACCTGGTGGTAGATCAGCCAACACCCAAGTGTTGTTGCCCATGATGGAATTCATTTCATCATTGATTGCTTTTTTTCAGAAAGCAACATCCTGGGACTTCATTGCTTCTTCAAATATTTTTGTGAGGTTTTTTGTTTAGGTTTTTGTGTAGAGTTTAGATATATAAACTGATCAATTTTTTGTGTAGTGTTTATCAAAGTGTTTCTCCATCTCAAAAGTTGCAACGTTAGTAGCAACTTTTAAAATTAAACTCTTTGATTGAATTTTGACCAAGCTCATGTGTGTGAATTTGCCACACAACAAACTTCTTGGGATTATTTTTACTCAAGTTTTTCAACTTGACTCTGCATAATGGTACCAATTTTTTGACCACTTTTTAAATAATAATAATAATAATAATAATAATAATAATAATAATAATAATAATAATAATAATAATAATAATAATAATAATAAAAGTTATTAGTAGTCTGTCAAAACATATCTGGATTATTAAGATTAATCCACCTGCTCTAATACCACTTGCTGGTCACGAAATTTGGGTAAAACATGAATATGTTTAACAATTAAAAACTAGTTTTACACAAGACCTATTTGACACTAATAACACCATTCGTACTTTTCAAAGTTTATAATTCTTATTAGAAATGAATCAAAGAATTAGAAAGGATAGTTGTGGAACACTATCCAGATTGAATGACAAATGAAACACTCCTATAAATGAATCAAAGAATTACAAAGGATAGTTGCGGAACAGTATCCAGATTGAATGACAAATGAAACACTCCTATAAATTTTGTTAGATCTAAGTGTCTCAAATCGTTGGAAAGTGCTCATATCATATTAAATAATTACACGACTAGAAATTCGTGAGTCTATGGGTTCATACACGTATACACCAGGGTATCATCAATTATAATGTATTTAATATAATTATAGTAGTTATGATTAGTTATATTAGTTAAATATCTCACAATCGCCTAACGGTAGTTAAGTTATTTTTTAGACTAATTATTTGACTAACGGACCACTATTTAACAAGTAATGGACTTGATTAAATAACTAGACCAAAAACAAATATGGGGAGCCCATATTTGCTATAGGGGCCGGCCATGGGTAAGGAAAACAAATGGAGGAAATATTGGTGGTTATGAGCCCAGAACAGAGTGAAGATAATCAATAGCCTAACTAATTACCAATGAATGGTTACCGGATATCACTTGAAATCGTGTAATCGTTTTCCAAAGTAAACTATTCGACCCTAATGCCTTGGTATCACGAATATCTACTTGAGATAAGACCAAATGTATGTTATTGATTTCGGCACAAATCAATAACCCTATCGCATCGAGGTGTTTATAGTTTCTGTCTCTCTTCATTCAATAGTGTTGATCTCTATTTATATTAGAGATTTCTCAAACCTAGCCAATGGATTTATGAGTGATTAACAACCCATTAATCACTACATAATTGCCTCCATAATTCCAAGTATAAGCGGTTACACGACCAATTAAACGTGGTCATTAATGCAGATATAACTGCCACTTGAATAGGTCAAAACCGTTACAAGTTAACTTCCAGCTGAGTCACGGTTCATCAATCAGAAACACTCATCAGTATGTTGCTGATGGTTTCACTCGCTGATGAGAATTGCTCTGAGATGAGATAACTCGCTAAAGGATTGAACCTTCTGATGAGATACTCCCTGATGAGTACATCAGAAACATAAAACCACTTATCAAAGTCAGGGTAGTCAGGGACCTGATGGGTGTACACTATGTACCTTCAAACCCATTACCAGGTATGAACTGAATCCTCAAGTGCACTAAATTTTCCAACAATCCTCCCAAAATTTAGTTCACTTCCTTTGCATGAAAATTAAATATTAAACAAAACAAGTGCATAAACGAAAATATCGTGAGGATTGAATTTCCATCTTAGTATATTACACGTTCAAATATTCGAGAATCAGGGTGTTATAAGAATTGAACCCTTCAACCCATTTGAATACTTGAAGATAAAATACACACAAGTTTTCAAACACTTAAACGCTCTTGACACTATACAAGCCATGTGTCCATATCCAATTCATAAATGTTGTAAGAGCCAAAAGTCGAAAGCTCCCTGAAGCGGCAAAAGCTCAACATTCACATAGGTGGTTCCTCTTTATTCATCCTCCTGCCGAGCACTTTTTCAAAGAAATTTTAACATTAAGAAGTAAAGACATCATCCTCCTTTCCAGCACGTTTCGAGCACAAACCTTGGGATGACTGTAAAACATGTGCTCCAGTCCACTGAATGTTCAGCTTTTCACATTGAACTCAGCTCCCAAGTTTCCTCAGGATGGAGTTGGGTATCTTAGCATTCAGTAACTAAGTTGGACTAAAACCCATCCCTTTTGTAGACTTTATGATCAAGTCTCTAGCCAAACCCTTTGTCAAGTGATCAGCTAAATTTTGTTGAGATCTAACAAACTCTATAGATACCACCCCATTCATGATAAGCTCACGAATCATGTTATGCCTGACACCTAAGTGTCTAGACTTCCCATTGTACATTTGGCTATAAGCCTTTGCCAATGTAGCAGCACTATCACAACGGATAGAAATAGGTGCTATAGGTTTAGGCCACAAAGGAATCTCAAGAAGCAAGTTTTTCAACCATTCAGCTTCTTTACCAACAGCTGCTAAAGGCACAAATTCATATTTCATTGTTGAACTGGTGATGCAAGTTTGCTTCTTGGATGCCCAAGAAATTGCACCTCCACCAAGTAGGAATACCCAGCCACTGGTAGACGAATTGTCTTCAGTGTTACTGATCCAACTTGCATCAGTGTATCCTTCTAACACTGAAGGATAACCAGTATATGAGAGACTATAATCCATAGTTCTCTTCAAATACTTCAGTACCCTCTGAATTGCTTGCCAGTGCTGAGCACTAGGATTACTAGTATACCTGCTCAGTTTTCCCACTGGAAAAGTAATATCAGGTCTTGTACAAGTCATGGCATACATCAGGCAGCCAATCACCCTAGAATACTCAAGTTGAGATACAGCTTTGCCAGTATTAGGCATGAGCTTCTTCACTTGTATCCATAGGAGTACTCATAGGAGTAAACTTAGAGTGGTTGAATTTCCTCAGTACCTTCTCAATATAACGAGACTGAGTGATAGAAATTCCCTTACTCTCATGTTTGATCCTTATACCAAGGATAACATCAGCCTCCCTCATGTCCTTCATGGAGAACCTTGATGACAATAATTCCTTTGTCAGGTCAACCTGATTTTGATCAGTGCCTAAGATCAGCATGTCATCAACATATAGACAAATGATGACTCATTTACTAGATTCATCAAATTTGCTGTATACACATTTGTCAGACTGGTTAAGTAAATAACCACTAGACAAAACCACTTCATCAAATTTTTGACGCCATTGCTTAGGTTCCTGTTTCAGTCCATACAGAGACTTAATTAGTTTACACACCTTGTTTTCATTTCCAGGCATGATGAAGCCCTGAGGTTGGTTCATGTAAACCTCCTCATCCAATTCCCCATTCAAGAAAGCTGTCTTCACATCCATCTGATGAATAATCAGATTGTGAATAGATGCCAAAGCAATCTGCAATCTTATGGTACTGATATGTGCCACAGGGGCATAAGTATCAAAGTAGTCTATCCCTGACTTTTGTTAAAAGCCCTGAATGACTAGTATAGCCTTGAACTTTTCAATAGTTCCATCTACCTTCATTTTCCTTTTAATAATCCATTTGCAACCCAGAGGTTTGCAACCTGGTGGTAGATCAGCCAACACTCAAGTGTTGTTGCCCATGATGGAATTCATTTCATCATTGATTGCTTGTTTTCAGAAAGCAACATCCTGGGACTTCATTACTTCTTCGAATATTTTTGTGAGGTTTTTTGTTTAGGTTTTTGTGTAGAGTTTAGATATATGTTTCTCCATCTCAAAAGTTGCAACGTTAGTAGCAACTTTTAAAATTAAACTCTTTGATTGAATTTTGACCAAGCTCATGTGTGTGAATTTGCCACACAACAAACTTCTTGGGATTATTTTTACTCAAGTTTTTCAACTTGACTCTGCATAATGGTACCAATTTTTTGACCTCTTTTTAAATAATAATAATAATAATAATAATAATAATAATAATAATAAAAGTTATTAGTAGTCAGTCAAAACATATCTGGATTATTGAGATTAATCCACCTGCTCTAATACCACTTGTTGGTCCCGAAATTTGGGTAAAACATGAATATGTTTAACAATTAAAAACTAGTTTTACACAAGACCTATTTGACACTAATAACACCATTCGTACTTTTCAAAGTTTATAATTCTTATTAGAAATGAATCAAAGAATTACAAAGGATAGTTGCGGAACACTATCCAAATTGAATGACAAATGAAACACTCCTATAAATGAATCAAAGCTTACTAGCTTAGCTTATTATTCAAGGAGAGGAGGATTCTATCACTATAATACATTTGTATTGTTTTTTAGTGTTTAAAATCTCTAACTATCTCTCTATCAAACATTTTCTTGTATAGGTGGGAATATGAGGGTAACATGTGAGGTCTTCAATACGTGTCAAGTATTTAACGGAGAAATACGCTTTTTAATGATTTCATTCTTGTAATAAGACAGACCTTACTCTAGGGAACAATGTTGACGACTGTTACCAAGGTCCCACCTGTTGGTCCCACTTTAGTAAGTCTCAATTGTATTTTTAGAAGATGTAAACTGTGTATTATTTTCTTGCATTTTTCAATTGCACGCATCTGTACATTATTTACTGATAATCAAGTTATTGAAAGAAAAAAAAAACATACCTTTCTTCACACACATTATGAAAAGCTGATATCCTGGTAAACATGAACCTGCAATATGTGCCTCAACAGAAGTAAAAAATAATGCAAGCACTCTTCAAGCTGAAACATCAATTACACTGTTACTCATATTTAACACACACCTTTATTATGAACCCGAACTATTATGAAACATGAAGATTTGATTAACATGACCAACAAACTTAGGGTGTTCCCGCCAGTCTACACCTTTTGTGGAATGACCAACAAAATTATGGCATTAACAAACGAATTAAAAATTTACTACAAAATATACGGTTTAGCAAGTGGTTAAGGCCCATTTTTCCAATCAAAGTAAAAATAATGAATTTCAACGGGCATTGTTGTGGGTTTCTCTGATTAGAATTCTTATGTCTGATGGTGTATGCTATGGTTTCCGACCTTTTGGCCGACTAATCACGGGGTTTGAACCACCGTCACACATACTCAAACCATGTAAAGCCCTACCTTTTCAGGAGGTTGTCGTGGCCACTTCAAGGTTGTTTGCACCTAGCAGGAATCGAACTTGAGTGCATTCTAATCAAAGTTCCAGTAAGGTTGAATGCTCATGTAAACTATTGTCAGAATGTAATTCGCCATTTTGACACGAGTGTTATTTTATTTAGGGATAATTACCAAAATAGACCAAACACCAAATGGTCTATACCATACCCCGGTTGCCCAGAAAATGTCCCCAGTTGCCCAAAAAATGGTGATTGTTGCCCAAAAAATACACTGAAAATCCTTCAGTTGCCCAAAAAATTGCCGGTTGCCCTGGGCAACATAATTATTTTCGGATTTCGGGGTAAATAGGGAACCGCCCATTTGTGTTTGGTCTAATTTTAGAATTATCCCTTTTATTTATATTGAAGTTAATACTAAAAGAAATTAGTAATTAACAGCTTCATGTGCTCCATAGCGAGTAGGGACATTTATTTGTTAGTCACACAAAATACATTGAAAGTTTCCCTATGATTCATTTCTAACGATCTGTTATTCAGTCAATAGAACATGCTTTCAGTGTTTTACTGATAGTACTTGCTCAGTCACTAGGTCATGCAAAGAAGGTCTTTTAGGACTATTGTTACTTTGTCACATTTCGCAAGGCTTATTCATTCAGAAAATATGTATCACAATGGCGTATCTCCCATAGAGTAGTATAACCGGCCTATACACTAAAATTACATCAACTAATCGACTTGTTACAAATCGACTAATTAAATTAATCATCTTATATAGAATATATGATTACAGCCATGAAAAGGTATGATAATATCCACATCTAATAAACTATTACACAATAACAAAATAAGTATCAAACACCTCTAATTCAAAAAGATGAACAAATTGGCACCAAACTAAAAATGTACAATTTCTGAAATTGGTGATCTCCACCTCATTGAGCAACTAAAAGCCTAACAAAAGCTTCTCATTTCCAATCCCATGCTAATAAGAAAAACGAGCGATTGCTAGTCAGCTTTCATTTTCTTAAAAAAAATGTTAGGGATTGAGGCTGTGGAGGCTTTACAACTTTCTTCAATTAGGGAATAGCGCAGATGGATCAATCACGCGGTTCTGCAGCATTCTCCAACTCGCTGTCCGCTCCTCTTCACTTTCTTTGTTGGACAGGAAGATGCGAACCGTGAAGGCCTTCCCACCACGCGAAGTTCAAACCTCGCCGGAGAGGAATTGAAAACCGGAAGCTGTCACCTGAAAATTCTCCACCAGACTTGTATAACTTGGTAAAGACAGCCAAATTCTGAACATGCTAGTCGCTTCCAAGAGCCACAATTGTTGCTTCCATTATCGAATACTACACATATGTATTTTGATCATACATATAAAACTAACCGTCAACCCAAACGTAAGAGACCACCACTGCATCAGTTAGCTAGTCGCCAAGCCTTCACTGAACTACAAATATGAAAGGAAAAAAAAAGAAAAAAAAAGAAAAAAAAAAAAAAAAAAAAAAAAAAAGAGAGAGAGAGAGAGAGAGAGATAGAGAGAGGACTGTTTTTGTTATTTGTTTCCTAGGCAAGATTTAATCTGTGTAGGGGTTGTCCTTACAGATTTTCTCTCTTGTGCTATTCCCTGTACTCAACATTTTATTTTTTTATTTTACTTTACCTTCTTTTCTTTTTTTTTTTTTTTAAAAAAAGAAAAAAAAAAAAAAAAAAAAAAAGCAAGCACATAGTTTCAAGCTTGATGCAAATCAAAAATAACATAATTGACTCATCCATATTTTATCTTTTCGGTGTAAGTAATTAATTACTCTACACAGGGAACACGCACTCGTACTAGGGATAGAGAGATACGGGATTACGGGAGATGGGTGACAGATAGAAAGTGAGCACACATAGCTTCAAGCATACGAGTTAACTCGAGACATCATGCAAGAAAAGCCCATCTGTGCTCACTATCTTCTGTCACCACTCCTTCCCTTACCCTTTTACCTTTAAATCCCCAACACCATAACATTATATATTAACAATTAGCAACAAACGTACTTTAACAGATATAGTAGCGTTTAAAAAGAAATAATTATAAGATCTTTTTTTTTTCAATGTAAAAGAATGATTTTTAATGACAATACATATTGGAACTACATAATGAAATAGAAAAAGGAGAGGTAAGGTTTAAGAGCGATAATTAGAGAGGGGATGACAGATAGAGCGTGAGCACACATAGCTTCAGGCATATGCACAGGGATTATTTGCAAGAAGACCATGAGTGCTCACTCTCTTCTGTCACCACCCTTTACCTTTATAGCTTGGCATCATATACAAAAAATTCGGGTTGAAATACGGATTTCTACATGTAGATAGAACTATATGTAGAAAACTTTGCTAAAATTAGTGAGAGCCTATATTTACTTTTGTTTGTGGTGGTAATGTTTCCTTGTATTGGAGTTACACTACTGTGTGATTTCATGTGCAAGTAAATAAGTGGAGTTTGGCATCCCTTATATAGACTTTTTAAAGGTAAATTCTGAGACCTTTGGAATAAATTTGGGTCTTATCTCTTGATTACTCATTATTATAATATTGTGTCCCTAAACAAATCAGAATGGGAGAGAATATAATTTTTCACTGTGAGGCAGAATGTAGAAAAAGAAAAAACTCAAAAAGTACACAACTATGAGAACACAACGATTTATCTGGCGCGGTCGAGTTTGACGTGATTAACCTATCATTATATAAAGATCATCTAGTATTTTACGTTGAATCGAGTCAAAACCCTAGTTAAAGGTCATTTAAGTTCATTTCTAACTACTGGCTAAAGATCACTGGAACATGTGCTCATTGTATGGGGCTAGGTCCTTACGGAAGGGTGAGTTGGCGCCCAAAAGAGATGCACAGGGTCAGAGTTTTGCCGCCAATTTAAACATTTGAAGAAAAATCATTTGAGTAACCAATCATTCATAGTTACACTTGGACTTTAAAACGTATACATTTTTCAACTCTTGATGGTGTCCCAAATGACAACCAACAACTCATTAGCTGTTCCAAAAAAAAACAAACTCATTAATGAAATTGCTATTACCAATGCTTTCTTGTAATTCTAAATCTCTCAGAACCAATGGACACTCCTCATCGTTTATCATCTTTGCCTCTACTTCATGTATTCTTCAATTCCTATGCTGGTCTTCGTTATCTACTCTTTGGTTTTTTTTTTTGGGTTGCTGTGCAGTTTGATGTCGTTTTGTAATGGATGCTAGTCTCTTGATAATTACAATATCAAGACATTCTCAACTACATCTCCTTAGACCAAGAGTAGTGGGGCGTTGAAGTGGGCTTAGTTGCACTTTCAACGCCCGTTGGTCCACCCCCATGGGGCGTTGAAGCCCGTTGAATGCAATAAAAAACAACGCTCGTTGATCATACAACGGGCGTTGTTTTTATTTTTAAACAAAATTAGCCGTTGAAGTTGGGCTGTAACGTTAACTTTTGCATTAAATAAGCATTTAACTCTTTTATTTTACAAAGTTAACTCTTTGTTTTTTCTATAAATTTACCAAGTTAACTCTTGTCAAGAGACGTGGAGGTGATGAAAGAACAAGAGATTGTTTAACGTCAAAATGGAGGGACGTTAACCAAAAATGTTCGTCCTACAACGCGATTTACACTCGCATTAAACGAAACCGCCCGAGCGGGGGTAATGATGCTAACGTGAAACAAGAGGCTTTGCTTGAGTTCCAAGAGATCGAAGGGAACTTTACTAACTATTTCCCGAGTTGGAAACTTTTACGGGAATCCCCAAAATGGAAACCCGTAGGCGATGGCCATCAAAGGTGTGCCAAAAGGTCCAAAACATCTTCGTCAACCTTCGAAGAGAGTCAAAGTTCGGACGCACATGTCAACTTTGATTTAAACAAAGAAGATGACGTTGATTTTTTTAAGACATGGCCCGACCTATGGGTATGAATAAGGCTCGAGACTAACGACCAACGAATAATATGGAAAAAGAATTGAAGGGTGTGAGAACCCGAATGGATGATATTCTCAAATTAACCCGTCAACGTTTAGAGAATAAAAACCGAACAAGAGGCGGCAAAGATTGAAGCACGAAACAAGATGATAAATTTGGAGGAGGATCGTCAACTAACCGAAGATATTGAGTACTTGTCAAAACCGATACCAACCGAACCCGGTTTGGTACAAGATTTGATGTTGCTCAAAATAGCAAAAATTGAAGAAAAATATGGAATAACCGATACCAAATAGGTTTTTAATTTTTTTTTTTATTTTAATTGTTGTTTTATTTAAGTTTGTAATTGTTGTTTTATTTTAATGTATGATTTTACGTTTTTAATTGTTAACGTTTAATACTTATTAACGTTTTTAAATTGTTAACGTTAAAAAAAAAAAAAAAAAAAAAAATACCATTCAACGCCCCACCCACTACTCTCATTTTTTTTTAAAAACCCATGTCAAACATGGGACACATGTCAACAAATTCCCCAACCCACACCAAGAAAAACCAACACCACTACTCTTGGTCTTAAGACCAAGAGTAGTGGTGAGGGAGTGGGTTGGGGCAACTGTCGACAAGTGGCAGTGAGAGAAAGTTGGGTGTTGAAGCTAAAATGGGGGTAATGGTTCAACGCCTGTTTTTTATTTATTCAATCATTACATAATTATTTTTTTTCCTAAACAATTTTATTACAAATTATTCTAAATTTAGAAATAACACAACATAAACCTAAAATAATTCAATCGTCGCTATAGTCCGCATCGTCGTAGTCGTCACTCGTATAATAATCTTCCTCGTCGTCACCCAACTCTACAACTGTCTCGTCACCCAATTCTTCAACCTCTTTGTCGGCTATTTCTTCATCCTCAACTTCACCATTGTGTACCCTACGTTGCTTTCGTACCCAAACATGCTCTACCAAATCCGCCTTAAGAGAATTATGAACGTCGGCATTTCGCATATACCTGTTGTTTTGTAATCTGACTTCCATGGGTGCTTGTTCTCTATATTCATCTTCTTCCACTGCTTCGGGTCTATAATCTTGACAATATGCGTTACCCTCATCTTCCAAAATCATATTATGTAAAATGATACATGCTTCTATAATGTACTCCATCGTTTCAGTCGACCATAATTTGCAAGGAGTCCTTATGTACGCCCAACGTTGCTTGAGAACACCAAAGAAACGTTCTATATCTTTTCTTGCCGATTCTTGTTGCTTTTTGAAATGCAGTCTTTTCTCATCCACCGTGTCGGTGAAAGTCTTTACGATGTAGCTATGTTCGGGATATATACCATCGCCCAAAAAATATCCGTACGGGTAGTAATTATTATTGGCGTAAAAAGATGCGGTTGACATTTTACCTGAAACAATGTCCTCTATGACAGGTGATTGTTGTAACACGTTGAGATCATTGTTCGATCCGGCTGCGCTAAAGAATGCATGCCAACACCAAAGGTCTTGTGAACAAACAGCTTGAAGTATCTTCGTCGGTCCCTTTTGATCACCCCGAGTGTGTTGGCCACGCCAAGCCGTAGGACATCTTTCCCACTGCCAATGCATACAATCTATGCTATCGATCATACCGGGTAGATCATGCATGTCTTCGTGCACCTCGTATATTTTCTGTAGGTCGAACCAAGTCGGTTTTCTAAGGTATCGACGACCGTATATCTCACCAATAGCTACAATACTAAAAACATATGCTTAAATGTAAAAGATAAATAATTATAAATGTTAAATAATTATAAACGCTAAATAATTATAGACGTTAAATAATTATAGACGTTAAATAAAAATAAAATATAATACCGATTGCGAACTCCCTAAGTGTGTCTCGAATAGTTTTAGCCGCCATGTGCAAGTACTCGTCGTTGATGTCGGACGTTTGTGCGAACGCCAAAATCCGTATGGCGGCGGTCAACTTTTGCATTGTGGTGAATCCAAGCTTCCCTCGTGCGTCGGATTTTTGTTTAAAGTACACGACTTCCCTTTCCAAATCATCACGCAAACGTAAGAACAACCTTTTAGACATTCGGAAACGTTGTTTGAAAACTCTTGGTTGCGGCCAACGGGGATTCTCATTAAAATAATCTCACATCAAACGGTTATGAGCTTCTTCACGATCGCGCATGATAACTTGTCTTGTTTGAAACGGTCGACGTGGACGAATGCTTCGGTGAATAAACGTCGCCATAAGGTTTAAGGCACTCGAACAAACGGCTACAACTTCGGTTTCAAATTCGTCGGAACTTGAATCACTACTCGAATATGAGGCATTGAATGGCCGGTGAATCATTTTTTGTTAAAAACGGTCGTTATTTTTGTTGAGAGGAAGTTTTTGAATTGTGTGTTAAAATGAAAAAAAAAATGTTAAATTAAATAGGAAAGTTGAAGTTAAAATATATATATATATATATATATATATATATATATATATATATATATATATATATATATATATATATATATATATATATATATATATGATGCGCGTGATGTGTCGTTGCGGTTTAGCAGTTTTAATGCCTACTCAAGTTTTAAATTTATATTTAGCCGACTTATCAATAACACACACACTTAACGAGCAGTGTACCCGGTCAGTATGAAGATAATGGTAAGTAGAGTGTCGATCACTAAGAGTGGAACGTATTATCTAGTTATTCTAATCAGTATTTTAATATCCTAACGCAAGGGGGTTTCAGCCTGAGAGACTGGCACGATTTGTTGCAATTAAATGATAAAATAAACCAATAGGCACGAATCAGCAAGTAGCACACACGTACACAGATAGATACTAGAGACAATAAGAGGGCTGTCCTTATGATTAAGTAGTTTGTCACTTGTTTTATTGATAGCTTTATATGAAGTGTATGTAATTAATCCTTTCTCGTTGGTCCTATTCTTATCGGCGAGTAAACCCTTAATGATTACTTATGTCTAAAAGTTATTCCTAAGTGATCAATTTAGAAACAACCGTGGGAGCCACATTATGTCCCGCAGTCAAATGCCCGCAAGCCACTAATAAACACAGAGGTTATCAATGCACTAATAAGTAGTAACCAAAGACATCAACATATAAACTTTAATTGATGGGAAAGCAAGTATTAAAGGGAGTGCAATCTTTCCGTTGTCACATTACACAAGCCACCAATCCTAATGAATTAAAGTTTGCTAACACAATAAAACAAAACTACTTAATGAATTAAATACATGCAGCACCTTCTTACAGCTCTTGTATCTTCGATTTGGGTGTGTCTTGTGCTGCCTCTTGACTGAATTCGTCCTTTTGCTCTGCTGTCCGAACTTCGGTTTTAGGGTTTCGAACCCTTAAATTCGTCTGGTCTACGGGGTATTTATAGTTTCTGTCTGAGGGAAGATGCGGCGCATCTACTAAGTAGATGCGGCGTATGTACTTAACTTCGCGTGGGGTCCAAGATTATAATATTCAGGAATATTCGTACACCGCCAGAAGATGCGGCGTATCTCTTGATTAGGATGCGGCGCATGTCCTCTTGTATCTTGGATCGTATCTGGTGATATCTTGATAGAGATGCGGCGCATTTCGAGAGTGAGATGCGGCGCATCTGGAGCAGAATTGACTTGATCTTGTCCATGTCAGTAGACTTTCACTTTATGCACGTTTTGCTCCATTATTAGTCCATAATCGCTAAGTTTCACCAAATGCTTGTTTTTACCTGAGAATTACAAAAGTAAACAATTAAGTATCAATCCTCATACATAATATAGTAAAACAAGTCAAATTAATAGGATAAATGATAGTAATAAAATGTACTTATTTGAGTTCATCAAATATCCCCCCACTTGAACTTTACTTGTCCCCAAGTAAACCTTAGAATTTCATTTATGAAAATGTATCCTAAAAGATGTATTAGGATTTATTTTTATATTTAAGCATGTATTCGTTTATTTCATAATCACACAACTAAACACTTAACGAATTATAAGTAAAATAAAATAAGTCGATAAAAGCAAATCTAATCATTTAACTGTCCAGTCGCGACGAATATTCTATCATAAGCTTGGCAAGTATACACATCTCCACCACTAAAGCTAAGGAATAACAAGTCTAAAGCGGTAAAAAGGGTTTTTAGGCTTAAGGGTTAATTATTCTTAATCACTACCGATCTAAAATTCCAGAAAAGGCGACAAAATCACAAATACATGATCGAATCCACGAACACGATACTTGCAATTGCTCAAATCCTTAACTCGAATAGGCTAAAGATAGGTCCAAACTTCACCAATAATAATATATCAAAAAGGGCGACAAAATCATAAATACATAGCCGAATCCACGACTACGATACTTAAGATTGCTCAAATCCCTAATCTCAATAAATCAAAGGTTCGGTTGGATAAAGAACAATACAGGGTATGGATAATATTTGGGATATAAATTGGTGTAAAAATAAAAATAAACAAAACAAAACAAATAAATTAAAATCCTAAGTGTGGTTAATCACTATCCCAACCATCCCATGAATAAGACTCATATCATTGAATAACTCACGCTTTAACACTTGAAACACACGCTTTTGGTAGACACGAATTATACTCAACAAGATCTTAATCAAAGAAAAAAAACTTAATTGGCGTTCCCATAACTGCCAATTCCCATTCAATCATAGATATAATACAACAAATAGTGGTGATATCGACCACTTACATAACTCTACATCGTTGGCTTAAATCAAACATCCAACTTTTCTTTCTTTCTTTTTCTTTTCTCATTTTTTCGATTTTTTTTTTTTTTTTTTTTTTTTTTTTTTTTTGAAACATAAACATAGATGTGTAAAATTTCACCACATCACTACAACTTTCTTTCCGGATAATTTTTTTTTTTATACTTTTCATACTTTCAGAAATAACGGTAATAGTGAAAGTAGTAAACACACGAAAAATAAACTCAAAAATATACAATATTTACTTTCACTCCAATTTGCATTGTGCAATTTCCCGACCTAACCATAGATAATGAATTACGCACGCGAACACAGGTAATGTAAGGAAACACACTCTGCCTATAGCAATTAACCAACCACGGATTCTAATCTACAGGGTAGGCTAAGGTGTAAGGGTGTAACGAAACATTTTAAACATAGGTGTAAGAAACGAAAGGAATGGCTCTGAGGGTTTTTCTAGGGGTATCTTACTCTAAAAATGAGAGTAACAAAAGGGTTTATACGGGGGTTAACTAACCAGTGTAGTTAGCTAATAACACATAACATATAAAGGCTATTTGGTGTAATCCTAGAATTTTACCAATTTAGACAAGTCATTCCAATTATATAAATAATACTCATTATGGTGGTCTCGAATAGTATACAAGCCAAGTTCTAAAGTTTGCAAGTCACCGGCACACTCATAGATTTGTGAATTTTGAAAAATCACAATTTTTGAAAATAACGTCTTGTGTGCAGTTATGTAACTTAGATCTTAAACAAAAACATGCTAAAAAAATTTTTAAGTTTGATATATTAAGCACATTTTAAGCATAATTTTTGAAAAAGTAGGACACAAGTAATTGTTAAGTGTTCTAATTCTCCAATCCCCCCACTTAAGTTAAACAACGTCCTCGTTGTTTGTATTAAAGGTTAAAAACTGGAAAATAAAAGAATTAGAACAGGAAAAAACTCCCCTGATATTTGCTCGGTATGATCCTCCATTAGTATAAGAGCAAAAATCATCTTCCATGTGGATTAGAACGTTAAAACTTCATACTTGATGTATCCACAGGAAATCCAGGAAACTATAATACCACCAACACTTTAAAACACACCTAAGATAAGAAAGGTTCAACTTGCATAATACATTAGTAGTTAGGAAAAATAAAACTTAAAAATTAAAACTGAAAATCATCAGGTCAGTCGATGCGCCGTATCTTATTGAAGAAGATACGCCGTATCGAGCCTGGAATAAATACGGATCAGAATAAAGATGCGCCGCATCCTTAACCAGGGATGCGCCGCATTAAAATAAACTGATAAAAAGTTTTAAAGTCGAAAAATAAAAATGCAGAAAAATAAAATAAGATATGACCATTGCAGAGGATGCGTCGCATCTCAGGACTGAGATGCGCCGTATCTTCGTGCGGCCTGGACTGAAAATAAAACAAAGTAAAGGATAGGATACGTCGCATCTGTTTAAGCAGATACGGCGCATGTAGTAACCAAACAGACTGTTAACAATCTGTTGCAAAAATGGCTCGTTCCACGGTTTAATCTCATACGTCCTCTCGTTCTCTCATGCTGAACTTAATGCCAGTCTTCGTCAAACATAACAAGAAATATAAACTGAAACATTAAACATAAGCATAAGAATAACGATAAGTACAATCCAAAAAGTAATAATAATGTGTGGAACAGTCTATGAAATCAAGAGAGTAAGGTCATGGGTGAGTGTGGTCGTCTGGATGGGTCCCGGAAGTGCTGGCTCCATCAGTCCTCTGGCGGACTCTGCGCTCGTATGCCCGTGTCACTCCTGCAACCTCAGTACCATCTGGACGAGCGTGTGTAATACCCTGCTGCTCTAGTAGTCTGCTCACACTCATGACCACCCACTCTAAGTCTCTCCTCAGTACCATCACCTCTCCCTCGACTGCGTCGAGTCTCTGAATCACGGTGCGTGGGGGTACTGGTGCCTGTGGCACCTCCTCGTCGGCAGGAGCAGCAGCCGGAGGATCCTGAGGTCCTCCCTGCTCCGCCTCTGGCCCTGCAGCTCTGGCGGGCCCTAATGCTGCCCAAAAGTGACCTCCCGCAGCAGCCTGGCAGATCCCGAGTCTAACCAAATAATCTCTATCGATAACTGGGAGACGGGCCACAATAACCTCCAGCCCAGCTGGGATCTCTGCTCCAATAACTCCAAAATGGCGGGCCAGCCTCGAAACAAAATGCCCGCCAGTCATCTGGCTCCTCCGATCTCTCCCCGCAGCAGATCGGTGGAGGTAGTGCGCTAAAAAGTGGGGGATGTTCACCGACATCCCCTCATCCATACTCCTCAAAAGGAAGAGGTCCAGAGTGGTCACCTTCTTAGGTGACTGACCCCTCCCAGCAATGGTGAGTGCAATCAAACGGTGACATAGCCGCCTCATCGGCTCCCTGATCAATGTGTAGGATGGGGTGGAAGTAACAATGTCACCCATCGAAGAAATCCTAACCCAGTAATCACTGAATGCCCCTCTGTCAGGGACAACCCGTAAACTCTCAGCCCAATACCTGGCAAACCCAGCTGATCCAAGCTCCTCCTCAGTGTGTAGTCCCATGGCCAAAATAAACTGCCTCATCGACATCTGCCTATGCACACCTCCTAACCTAAACACCAGTGTGTCAGCTGTATCAATCTCCACATCTGTCTCCCTGTAGTGAATCGTGCTAAAGAACTCCAGCATAAGCTCCCTAATCAGAGGCTCGTCAACCCTGAATAGCCTCTCCCAAGCACTAGACCTAAACACAGCCTCCTCATCATCTCCAACAACTACCATCTCCATCCGACTCTGTAAGCTAGCAGCTGCATGTCCACCACCGATCAACCCCACATCGTCAAAATTCAAAACCTGGACTCTGAATATTTTCTTGAAGTAGATCGAGTCGAGCCTATGCAAGTAATCCTCTAGAGTGGCAGGGGTAAGTCCCATGTTCTCGAACTGTAGCCACTGATGCCTCAGTGTGACCTCTGGTAATGTCATCTGAAATAGAAATTCACAGTAAGTTAACAGTCTGCAAAATAGGGTAGATACGGCGCATCTGATTTAATCAGTGCGGCGTATCTTTATAAAGTACAAGAGATGCGGTGCAAGACAACAGATACGGCGTATTGAGATGCGTCGTATCTAGATTAATCAATACGGCGTATCTAAAATTTTATCAATTTTGAAATAGGTCGTTACGCCGCATCAATCAACCCAGATGCGCCGCATCTAAAAGCATATCAGTATAAAATAAAGGGGCAGGCACGTTTATCGAGAATCCGTATCCGTGACGTAAACTACCACTAAATATCACAGTATTATATACTCTTTATATCAGTTCAAATATCGCATTTCACCACTACTAATTCGCCTTCCCGCTAGATATTCAAAATCAAACCCAAAACCTAAATTTTTCGTTCGATTCAATTAGTGTCAAATTCGATGTCTTATTCTAAAATTAACTTAGGGGAAATAATTAATGCCAAGTTCTAATCATATCCCTTTATCGTTTAAGCGCGAATCGATTCAATCCTATAAACCTTAATTTTCGTATTAATCAAAATTAAATCGAAATGTAACAATTACCTTAGTATTTGTGATTAGGAGAAGGATTATAGCTCGGATTAAAGGCGGATTAAAGAAAGATGATCGGATTTTGAGTATAATTTTAGTGCGTGTTCTTAACTGTGTGTATTTATGCGGCGTATTCCCGTCGTATTTATAGGGCGACACGATGCGCCGTATTAGAAAATTGGGATGCGCCGTATCTAGTTAATTCCGTTGACTAGTCAATAAGTCCTAGTTGGTCAGGGATACGGCGCTTTGGACATTTAGATCCGCCGTATCTCTATGTTAGTTAACGAAATTTAAATGAAGAACGTACCTTGGCCTCCGCAACACAGTTCCTTATACATCAAATTTGGGTAAAAACGGCACACCATATAGATGAATTCAAAATAAGAGTAATAGGCATAAACGTTTCATTAATAATCGTAATTCTATTGTTTAGTGGATAAGGATTTATTCCGAGGTTAGGAACAAATATCGTTTTTGAGCATACAAAATTAAGATTACGAATTGAATCAGACGTATAATAAGGATAATAAAACTGAGATCATAGTGTAGAGAACTTTCCTTTGGGCAGTTGAATTATCGTAGAGTTTACCTGGGATTCTATTTCAAGAATTAAAGAAGTTCAATGTTACCAGTACTGAGTTTTCCTCCACTCGTGTCGTCTAATGTTCGGTCACTTCAGCTAGCGTCTCTTGGTTTGGTTCAGAATGTAATCCTTCTTGGTGATGCTTGAGTCATCATTTATCCTGAAAATAAACGACTAGCACACGAGAGTAGCGGACCGATCAAGGTAAATATCAAAAATCAACTATATTTATCAAATTATATTCGTCGTATTAACAAAAGTTAATGCGCCGTATTTTCGTTACGTTTTAAAAATAAAAGATTTTTGATTCAGTAAGATGCGCCGTATCGACAGAGATCGATACGCCGTATCTGTTTAATAATTCGCAAACTGTTTTTAATCAAAATAATAGATACGCCGTATCTTCAAAAGAAGATGCGTCGTATGGCGTTAATGTTTTAGAAAAATTTTTATCAAAAACAGATACGCCGTATCTGCGAAAGCAGATGCGTCGTATTACTTTATCGCTTAGAAAAATTTTCTTATTAAAAACAGATACGCCGTATCTTGGGGAAAAGATGCGTCGTATCGAATTAATTAAACGCGTTGTATAAAAAAAAATTAAACGCAATACGCCGTATCTGAGAAATCAGATGCGCCGTATCGTTTGATTTAGCACAGTACAACGATAGCAGAACAGAAAAGTACGAAAAATAAAAACAAAAATTTAAACACACAAACGAAAATAAACACACAAAAATAAAAAGAAAACAATTAACACACAATACAACAAATATGCAAAATAGTACAATGATGCAATTAATCTAATAAAAAGAAAAACCTAATTAAAATACTAATCAAATTAACAGATAATAACAATTCACTCCCCGGCAGCGGCGCCAAAAACTTGATGCGCGTGATGTGTCGTTGCGGTTTAGCAGTTTTAATGCCTACTCAAGTTTTAAATTTATATTTAGCCGACTTATCAATAACACACACACTTAACGAGCAGTGTACCCGGTCAGTATGAAGATAATGGTAAGTAGAGTGTCGATCACTAAGAGTGGAACGTATTATCTAGTTATTCTAATCAGTATTTTAATATCCTAACGCAAGGGGGTTTCAGCCTGAGAGACTGGCACGATTTGTTGCAATTAAATGATAAAATAAACCAATAGGCACGAATCAGCAAGTAGCACACACGTACACAGATAGATACTAGAGACAATAAGAGGGTTGTCCTTATGATTAAGTAGTTTGTCACTTGTTTTATTGATAGCTTTATATGAAGTGTATGTAATTAATCCTTTCTCGTTGGTCCTATTCTTATCGGCGAGTAAACCCTTAATGATTACTTATGTCTAAAAGTTATTCCTAAGTGATCAATTTAGAAACAACCGTGGGAGCCACATTATGTCCCGCAGTCAAATGCCCGCAAGCCACTAATAAACACAGAGGTTATCAATGCACTAATAAGTAGTAACCAAAGACATCAACATATAAACTTTAATTGATGGGAAAGCAAGTATTAAAGGGAGTGCAATCTTTCCGTTGTCACATTACACAAGCCACCAATCCTAATGAATTAAAGTTTGCTAACACAATAAAACAAAACTACTTAATGAATTAAATACATGCAGCACCTTCTTACAGCTCTTGTATCTTCGATTTGGGTGTGTCTTGTGCTGCCTCTTGACTGAATTCGTCCTTTTGCTCTGCTGTCCGAACTTCGGTTTTAGGGTTTCGAACCCTTAAATTCGTCTGGTCTACGGGGTATTTATAGTTTCTGTCTGAGGGAAGATGCGGCGCATCTACTAAGTAGATGCGGCGTATGTACTTAACTTCGCGTGGGGTCCAAGATTATAATATTCAGGAATATTCGTACACCGCCAGAAGATGCGGCGTATCTCTTGATTAGGATGCGGCGCATGTCCTCTTGTATCTTGGATCGTATCTGGTGATATCTTGATAGAGATGCGGCGCATTTCGAGAGTGAGATGCGGCGCATCTGGAGCAGAATTGACTTGATCTTGTCCATGTCAGTAGACTTTCACTTTATGCACGTTTTGCTCCATTATTAGTCCATAATCGCTAAGTTTCACCAAATGCTTGTTTTTACCTGAGAATTACAAAAGTAAACAATTAAGTATCAATCCTCATACATAATATAGTAAAACAAGTCAAATTAATAGGATAAATGATAGTAATAAAATGTACTTATTTGAGTTCATCAATATATATATATATATATATATATATATATATATATATATATATATATATATATATATATATATATATATAGAGGGTAAAGTTAAAATAAAAAGACAAATATCCGTACACTACGTAAAAAGATTTTTTCTTTTCAAAAAAGTTCACGAAAAAATCCATAAAAATTCCACAAGATCGGGAATGTTGGTGCATGAAACTTTTGTGAAAGAAGTTTTTCATATTTTGAGTTTTTATACGTTTTTTTTAATGCACAAAAAACGAATTTTGATGCGCAAAAAATTTTTTATGCACAAAATTTTTAACTTGTTTTAGTTAGATGCGCAATGTTATTTTGATTAAAAAAGTCAAAAGAACTTGGGTGCAAAAACGAATTTTTGATGCACAAAAAAGCGATTTAATGCACAAACGTATTTTTTCATAAATTTTTTTCGGAAAAAATATCAACTTTTCGAAAAACTTGCTTCACAACTTTTTCATGCACCAACATACCTGATATTGTGGAATTTTTTTGGAATTTTTCGAGAAAATTTTTTAAAAAAAAATCTTTTTACTTAATGTACGAATATTTGTCTTTTTATTTGATCTTTATCATATATATATATATATATATATATATATATATATATATATATATATATATAGCCGTTCAACGGCTATATTTGACCAAACAATATCTTCAATGAGCGTGTTCAATCAACGGGCGTTGATTTTTTGAGTCTTCAATGGGCTTCAACGGTTGATGAGGGTTGTCCAACGAGCGTTGAAAGGCAACTAAACCCACTTCAACGCCCACTACTCTTGGTCTAAGGGGAGCAAATGTAACATAAACTAGGCATGAAACCAATGGCAGAACTTGAACACAATTTATTAAAAGAAGCTGTAATGTACTTATTTTATTTTTCAGGGAAAATTATTTGAATAAGCAATGTGGATAACTACAATATAATAAAATGATTTCTGTAATAATTTTTTGACGCCTCTGTAAAAAAATATTAATAAATTAGAGTCGAGTTATTTTAGAAACCAAACATTCCTCACATACCAAGGGACTCATCCCCACCATCCATCTAAAAAGAAATCAATGATTGAGATTAAAAGCATTTAATATTTCACCCATTTTTTATAATTTAAATATCTCTTAAACCGTTAATCGTTAAGCGAAAATAATTACACCATCGCGACAAGCATTTAATTATCTTTCTATAGACGGGCATTTTGATATACTTTCGACAAAAAAAAAAAAATCATTTTTTTCACGTTTTTTTCGTAGCCGAAAAAATCATATATGATATTACATATCATATATGATATATATGATATATCATATATGATATTACATATAATATCATATATGATATGTAATATCATATATGACATATCATATATGATATTATATGTAATATCATATATGATATATCATATATATCATATATGATATGTAATATCATATATGATATATCATATATGATTTTTTCGGCCACGAAAAAAAACGTAAAAAAATGAAGAAAAAAAAATTGTCGAAAATATATCAAATTGCCTATCTATAGAAAGATAATTAAATGCTCGTCGTAACGGCATATTTTTTTTCGCTTAACGATTAACGGTTTGAAAGATATTAATATTTGAAAAAAAAGGATGAAAGTGGGTTTTTTAAATTGTTGGGATTAATCTCATCCATTAGATCAAATAAAGATGGAGGGTGGAGATTAGTCCCTTGGTATGTAAAAAAAGTTTGGTCCTCAAATGATCTTAAAAAAATATCAATAAATTAAAGGGTCGAAAAGTTATCATCAGGTTGAATCGAAATGAACCCCGGCCCTCTACCGCAAAAGGAACAGAAGAAAGATGAAGGCTTATGGTGTTGAATGAAACGACCAATAAAGGCTGGATAGCGTTTCATTACCACAAAGCCATGCTTTTTACTGTAATATATTATATTATTAATAATATATTTATTAATAAAAATATATTATATATATATATATATATATATATATATATATATTATTAATAAAAATATATTATATATATATATATTATTAATAAAATATATTTATTAATAATAAATATATTATTAATATATTATTAATAATTTATTATTAATATAATATATTTTATTAAAATATTATATTTATTAAAATATTTTTATTAATAAAATATTTATTAATAATATATATTTTATTATAAATAAATATATTTATTAATAATATATACTAATAAATAAATATATTTTTTTAGTATATTTTATTATTAATATTTTATTATTTTATTAATAATATATTTATTTATTAGTATAATAATATATTTTATTATATTTTAATATTTAATTGTTTTATTAATTATTTTATTTTATTAATTATTTTATTTATTATTATTATTTTAATATTTTAATTATTGTTTTTTAATAAAATAAGTATATTATTTATTATTAGAAAGAGGAGGCTTCTAGGCTGTCCATGTCATCAATCCACACACCTTTGTGCTTCTTTGAGATGATATCAGCCCTTTGATCATACTTGGACACAAATCCATCAATTCTAGCCCTTGGATCAAAGCTCCACGCATCATCAGCCAATCACAAGCCTTGAATTCGCTGGGATTGCTGACATGTCAGTCCTGACATGTCAGAATTCTTCTAGAAGTGCGTGCAAAGTACACAACTACCCTTAATTGTGGTTAATTTTGGACGGGGTAATTTTAGGGTTCATGTGCCTGGGTAATTGGGGGGCAGGTAAACTTTGGTTAGTTTATTATTATTTGACTAGGTTAAACGGGTAGTTGACCGGGTTTAGATGGGTCATGGGTTTATCCGGCTAAAAGGTTATTTTAGTGAGAAATGGGTTGGACTGTGGGTTTAAGTGGGCTGATGTTGAATTGGGTTTGGATGTTGTTTTAACTTTGGGTGAAATAAATCCAGTTTGGTGGTAAGTTTAGGATTTAGTGAAGTGAATATGATAAGGACCAAATGTGTAAAATCTGAAATTCCAGGGACCATTTCTGCCACTTTTTCAAAATAAATCCAAGGGCCATTCTTGTAATATTTTGATTCTTCAAGGATCTTTGGTGACTTTTTGAGAATAAACTTTGATCATTTGCTTCCCTGGTTTCGGCTTTTGACCTTTTTCCAAATCTCGTGCTCGTTTTCTCGGTTTTTGCTTGATTTTGTCCTTTTTTCGAGATATCCCTACCTGCATATTAATAAACACAAAAACACAAATATCTTTGGCATTTTGGTTAGTTTTTTGTCAACAAACATAAATAAGTTTTTGAAATAAATATCCCCGGCAGTGGCGCCATTTAATTGATGTTTTTCAACCAATTAGTATATTTATAAGTCCAAAGGAATACAACGGATGTATTTCCCCGGGTCGTAGTCCCAACGAAGGTTGATGTCGAGTTGTCGGTTACGGTGTCGAAATGTGAAGTGAATGGTGAAATAAATGTGATATTTTGGATTTCTACACTAAAGATAATGAAATAACAAGTAAAAACAATTAATCAAGCAAACAACACAAGCAATTAAAGCACACGATTCTTAAAACGCAAATTGAACTTAAAAACGTACGTTACGAAATCTAAAAACGCACCTAAATAGTGGAATCCTAAATTATAAGCCCTAAAAATATAAATATAATTTTCCTAAATGCTAAATACTAAAAGAAAATTTTAGAAAAAAAGAATTATATATATATATATATATATATATATATATATATATATATATATATATATATATATATATATATATATATATATAATATATATATTTTTATTATGAATTAAAAACTAAAAGAAAGAAATTAAATGATTAAAAATAGTAAACGATTTTGGAAAGTTATGAAATTTTTCTGGAAATTTAAAATGATATGAAGAAGCTAAGAAAAATAAAAATTGAACTCTACTAAACCATAATAGCAGTTTGGGGAATAAGCAGTTTTAAATAAGCACTTGAAATAAGCTATACAACACCAAAATTCACCAAAAGCTCAAAGACAGATTAACACACTTATAAAAGCTTACACAAACTTATTATGACCAAAGTAGCACTCAGAATAAGCCAATAAGCAATTATGCAGTTGCTAATTTAGGACAGAAGCAATGGAGCAGACACCCTACTTTAAGCTGATCTAGAAGCTAGACAAAAGCTACTTAGGGAAAACTAAAAGCTGATTCTTGAAGCTTATACTACAGACTACTTTTAAACTGAAAAACCCCAATATTTTACAATCAATTTCTCACTCAATTTTTGACCAATAACAGATGATCAAAGAAACTAAAACTGATGCAGGCTAGAACAGTTCTAATTGGGAAACTTGCAGACCAATATTAAGCTATCTAATAAGCTACTAAGTAGAATCTAAGCTCAGAACTTAAAAGCTTATACTACAAGCTACTTAGAAAACCAAAAAGCAGGGAATGAGACCAAGTAAATAGGCAGATACAGACTAAGCAAAAAGCTAAGATAGCAGATCTGATGGTGTAGGGCTGCAAATAGACTCTGATGCATCAGTTGTGGAAATTGGCCTCTAATTCTCTCCAAACTCAATGAAACAGCACTAACTTTTGGATAGTCATTTTAACCACTGAAAGGAACATATAAATGCCAAAAGTATGTGCCAAATAAGCTTAGGCTTATTAGAAGCTTATAAGAGCAGTTTTGATTCTAAAATTGCACCTATCAACTCATAACCTCAAAAGCATTCAAAACAACTTAAGTTCTACTAACAACAGCTTATCTACCCTCAAATAAGCTCAATCAAACCTAGTCTAAAGGCAAATGAACAGTGACATCAACTTTTGACCAAAAACAGATTTTATGCCAAACACTCTATTAGAAATTGAATTTGAGCTGTTATACTAGAAACCACCAAATAAAGCCATGAATCTACATAACTACTGATTAACTAACTTATATAACCACCAATGAGCAACTTTACAACTGAAGAATAAGCACTAGAAAAGCTACTCCTACTAATGACTATTTTTTAGTTTTTTTTAAGATTTAATTTTTTAGTTTTTCCTTATTATGGTTTTTCATAATAAATATCTCAAAATGCCAAAAACAAATATCCCCCTCAAACAAATATACTTAATTAATAAATAAAACAACATCCAAACCCAATTCAATTTTGTATATTAATAAATATTTCTAATAAGTATATTAATAAATAAAATATACTAATTGGTGGTATTTGTTTTTGTAATTTTTGGCGCCTGTAGGATTATACTAAAAACCCTTGTAGTTAATCTTAATGATTAGTGATAATCTTGTATTGTCATTTAATAAAGCCCCTTTTTACGGGAAAATTTGAACTTTTCTATTATCGTTTATTAATATCACGATGCATTATATATATATATATATATATATATATATATATTATATATATATATATATTGTATACACCGAACTCGAGATAATATTTTCGACGCAACAACACATTTTCACGAGCAACGACAAGTGATCATACTCATGATAAAACTTAACGTAGCTATTATAATACGTTTAATACAAAAATCACCTACACTAATTACACCAACTATACTTAACCACAACTAATGCCACTTAATACACTAATATCAACCTTAAACTACAAAAACCAACCGGACCTTACTGTTCGACCCAAGTCCACCTAGCCCATCGAATTGCACAAGCCCAACCACCACACCACTTTATTTCTTTCCTTTGCCTTCTTTTTAAAACCCGATCGACACACCTTCAAAACCCCACTTGCATTCTTAAATATCGAACATAGCCTCCACATATTTTACATCATTAAAATCACCACCTAGCAAACTCCTTTGGTACAAAATCCCAGACATGATGGTCGAGTATTAGCACGATAACGAAACCCATATTGTTTGTCCCATATTCGACCCAAGCGTATAACAAAAATTGTCGACACATAACCATATCATACCCCACTGTTTCCTACAACCTTCTAGCTATATTATTAACTTAAATTGCTACTTCAAATGAGAAAGGAACCACAGTAACAACTTGTAACTCGTTAGATTAAATCTTGTGTCAACCTTTGTGGAAACCGAATATAGGAAACTCCAAGAACTAGAATACAAACCTCAGCTACCAACATCAACTTTACACTCAATCTAGGATAGAAAGATACAAGTGTCCTCTTAGTAACAGTGTCTTCAATGATTAAGTCTTTTGGTCAATGCAAAGGTGAAGATAGTTTGCCTATAAAACTACTCATTCAGTCTTCTCCTTTTCCTTACCATCTATCATTTTCTTTCACAATCAATACATTCCTTAAAAAGATAAGTAACCTTCTGTCGTGGGGTTTGGAAGCAAACTCAGTAGAAGTAAAGGTGTATAAAGCTTTTCGAGTTCACTACTTCTTCTTGTGTCTCATTCGAACAACCACAGTCCTTCACCACCTTTTATAAAGGTGTGGTATGAACTCTTCTTTTCATTCTTTATACATTATATCACTCACACATCACTTGCATGCATCATTTTTCATTCGAACATATAACTAGTGTACATTATTTACTACGCAAGCATTATATAGTTACCATGCACAAACGTATAATATCTTTGTTCGTTTAGTGTTCGTATCACATGCATATATATAAAGAAATGGGGCGTAGTATAGCTTCACTGTGAAGGTTTGAGAAAACACAACCCACACCACCCTCACTGTTAGAAACTGCATGGCATGCTACTGTTTTAACACTCATGACTAAACCCTCACTTCATGCATTATTTCCTCATTTCATTCGACTATATATAGTGTCACGTAGTCGCATTCATTAGCTCATGTCACCCCGTAAGGTGACAAACCTCCACCTTGGAAAGCTTAAAAGCCACCTCTCACCCTACACTCACAGTTAAACATTTCATTTCAACGCATTATGGAACTTGTAAAAACCTTCATCTCACACGTATACACTATATGTGAAGAACACTTAGAAAATATTTAAGAGGTTTTGTATACTAAACGACCCAATTCGCCTAGAACACGAGCCACAACTCACGAAATTGCTACACGACTACTTCATTTCCTTACATAACCTGTTAAATGGCATGGCTAACTACACTTTTCATTTAAATAACTCTTAATCACACTCAAGTTTCGACCTTTAAAACGAGCCATTTTAAGTACTACTCGATCGGACATTTTAGAAACAAGTAAAAAAATTAGCTAAGTATTACAACCGGAAAAGACACCCCGACATGGTCCAACTCACGAACCTTTTACTTCGAAATTATGAAAGTAACACGTATATATTTTTACTACTCTCGATAGTACACCTGGAAAACTATATTTTTCGTGTTTCAACTTCAACCTTACAAACCCCTTTACACATTCGAATTAGAGCATTCCATGCGACCCACGCTAGTGTCTAAACTTTCAATTTTAGAAAATTAAATATAACCATTCGGTTGGGCCGAATCAAAGCCCAACAAGGATTTGCGATAGATAATCCCAACAGGCCCATGTAATATATTTTCAGAATCCTAAAAATAGCTCAAGTTTAAGCCCAAAACAGTTTGCATGCCCCCTCCTCTAGATTTTTAACGGGCCGCTTAAATGAATCGTTAAAGGCCCAATTACATTAACAATAAGCAATAAATCGAATAAGTAGTTAAAATAAGTTAAAAACTACTTAAATAAGCCTTAGAAAGAATCGCCATAATTTTCTTTACCTTTTTGTCATTTTTGGACTAAAAATGTAATGCGACTTAACCAAAAGGACTAAAACTGCCAAACATTGAAACATATGGACTGAAGCTGTGAAAACAGTTTGTATAGGACTTAAATTGACATACCATTGAACTCCAAGCTTTGTATGGACATATGGACAAGATTCGGACTATTATTGGACTATGGACTTAACCGAGGACTAACGATGTAACGCGAGCCACAGTTAGGGTAAAGGATGTAAAATCTGAAAAGAACAAATACCAACTGTTATAACTTGACATTCTTATTTCATTTTTCATTTTTGACACCACACTTATATCTCATATGCATTCTTACGCATTCTATTTGCATATTAGTTAATTTTCGATATTTAGTAACGTTAGAGATATTTCATGTTGATATTTCATATCAATTCATTTACTCTTTGAAGATATGATCTTACGAGAGCACGAGCACCATAATCATATATAATAAAACCTTCACCTTCAACGATTAAATCGTTGTATATCATTAGTTAATCATCATCCACCATTCATACACACACACCACCAGAAATTAGTCAGATTCTCAGTTATTTATATATTTACCAGGTTTCATATCGAAGTTATTATAATCACCTCTGAGTTTATTTTCACCATCACCAGTAACGCTTAAGGTGAGTCATGGCCTCACTTTTTAAACTCTTTATACTTTTTAAACTCCGTGAGGGGGATACATGCTATAAACAGATCACAAGTATTTTTCTGTATGCTACCTGACTTGATATATGCCTAAGTTACCATATTGCCACAAGACCCTTTTATCATGAGCCATTAATCACTGCGGTGAACGCGAATATAATGAATAGATCTATTAAAGGCTGACGACCTATCCCACTAATACTTGGACGGAATGCTATTTGCTAGTCATATTAGTCGCGATGCATTATATTTGAGAGAAATAGGAATTGGCAAATCACCTATTACACGAGGGCAAAACCTTCATCATTAATTTGATGGACACCTCCGTTTATGCGGTACTTTGTTAACGTTTGCGTGTCATGAGACTTAGGGCAATATATGAACTGCGATATCAACTTTTAAACTGATTGTATCTCCAATACAATCTTACTTGTGAATCGAACTGATATTTAAATTACAAACTCCATGATTTCACTCAACATTATGTTGACTTTTAAGCATGTATCTCAGGAAACTAGAGAAGCAAGGCAAGGCATGGAGCAGGCGAACCTTATCTTAAATAAATGGTGTAAAATAAAGTTATAATTCAGTTAAAATGATGTTTCTTTGGAGAAACCTTAGCACTCTGATGTAACGCTTTGTAACTGAATTTGTATTATGGACCTATGTAAATTAAAAATGCCGTCTCAGGCTGTTTTTCTATGATTTTGTTTTCGACCCTCACGGTAACACCCAAATTAATCTTCCGCTGCTATATTTAAAAATTTGGGGGTGTTACAGATTGGCATCAAAGCCAGGTTATAGAGAACCAAATGTTTTTAAACGTTGGACTATAACTACATTTTTCAAACAAATTAATTATACACCATGTTACCTTAAGCCCTCCATGCCTGCTTGCTGCCGCGCTCGGTATGTTATACATTAGGATTATCTTATATAAGCCTCTGCATACTTGATAGTTACTGTGCACAACTAGATCATTTTATGCTTACATTACACCACTTGATGTTAATAATTACTTATTTTACCATATATGAATTATTACAGTACCATGTCATTCATCACCCATTTTAGTGTATCATCGGAGCCGGACTCCGAGGGATCACTAGCATCAGTCACGTCCCCCATACTTCCTGGTACGGTAGCACCAGAGGTTGTGCCTGACGCGATCGAGCCCTTTGTGGAGGGTGGAGCCGCCGCCATACCTTTATTGGAGGACCCCCATGTGCCAGCTTTGCCAGCACCTACGTTACCACCACATTTTGTTTATGACACCTACTCTCCTTTCTATATACCACCCCCTGACGACTTATACTATGAGAGTCAGCAATGGCTCCCTGCAGATGATACACCAGTAGAGTTCCATCAGACTGCACCATCCCTACTCCCTGACCATCTATTTGATACATGTACTCAGACATACCCACTTCCACCTTGTCAGCAGGACCCTATTCCTACGGAGGATATTCCCTCATTAAGTCGACCCCGCATCTCAGACCAGATACACCCATCCTCACCATCACTGCCTTATCCTCCTGGTTTCACTCCCCCAGCTCAGACACATGATGCTTGGGAAGGATTTAGACCAGTAGTCACCCACACCCTTATACTATCTACAGTAGTGACTTGACTAGAGAGTCACGGAGAGCAGATTGATTCGCTCCTTCGGATGATCGACCATGTACCATTGGATTCCCCGGGGACTATCATTGACACTCTGCATAGGTTGGCTTCCAACAGAGCAGTGGTACAGCAGTGTTTGAGACAGATGCAGACAGACTTGGCAGATACCCGTTCCCACGCGATATCCATACGTAGAGAGGGACAGGACTTAGCTTGGGAGGCTCACCTGGCACAGCGTAGAGCTGACACATTGGAGAGACTCATGGGAGACATACAGATGGAGCATCAGGTTGAGATACAGAGACTCAGAGACCAGATCTCAGAGCTCACGAGGCGTACGGATAGACCTGATCAGTAGACATAGTTAGCATGTTGTATAGTTTGAGACATTGTAGTCTGCCGCATGTGGCAATTAATAAAGACTCTTGTATCGTTTTGTTGCATAACTCAACTGATCAAGTTATTAATGTTGTAATGTTGGTAGTAATGTACTATATATCTGTTAACTTATGTATTATGGTTGTTCGTATGTATTGTAATTGTATCCATACATGTCGTGATGTTACCTGTTAATATTATGATTCTCTAATCGTGTAAATATTGTAAAAAATTGAACACATATAATATGGTGGTATGTAGGGAAAATTGATGAACTCCAGTTTGTATGATTAAATCGATTGTTCCTTAACAATCTCATATCCGTAAATGGATAAATTAAAGAGGCATCGTAATTGTGGAAAATATTCAATTTAATCACCATTTCACACCATAATTACATTGTGCATATACTCAGCTATTCTATCCAAATTCTAAATCTGTATTCTTGTGACATTAATAGAAAATGGAACATAGCGAACACGAAACTACCAACCCTACCGTAGCACTGACGCTTGAGGAGGTTCGAAGGATGATTGATGCCGGCATCGCCGCAGCACGCGAGGTCGATGCAGCAAACCGCTCAAGCAATACCATGGGAACAACAACGGAAAGTGAGGCATCTACACCACGTAAATGCACTTACAAAGAATTCGTGAGTTGTCAACCAACCACCTACAGAGGCGTAGAAGGAGTGACAGAGTTAGCCCAGTGGTTTGAATGCATGGAAACAGTATTCATGAGAAGCAACTGCGCAGAAAACAACAAGGTCACTTTTGCCACTGGAACCTTAAGGGGAGATGCACTATCTTGGTGGAATGCTACTGTCAAAATAATGGGTACCGAAGCAGCATTTCAAATCTCCTGGACCGAACTGAAGAATAAAATGCTGAAAAAGTACTGTCCCCGTACAGAGGTCAGAAAGCTTGAAGATGAATTTCACCAGTTAGTGGTGAAAAACAATGACGTCAGTGCGTACAACCGAAAATTTCAAGAGTTATCTCTTCTGTGTCCACACATGGTACCTGACTTGGAAAAGACGTTGGAAAAATATATGGAAGGACTACCTTCAAGTATTGAGGGAGACGTTACCGCATCAAACCCAAAAACCCTCGAAGCCGCATTCGTGTTTGCTCAGCGAATGATGAGTCGAGTGCTTAAACGAGGTTCTAACTCCACAGTCATTGGACAAAAGAGAAACTATGATAACCATGGCAGCAGCAACCGGAACAGCAACAGTTATTACAATCACAACAGGAGCTACCGCAACAATGACCAAAGCAACCGCAACAGAGACTACCAGCAAAGCCGAAACGATAGACATCAGCAACAAAACCGCCGACAAGAAGCTGCCAGGGCTTATGTGGCTGCACCCACTGAAGGAAGAATGTATGCTGGGACAAAACCCCAGTGTAACAAGTGTAAGATGCATCATGTCGGACCCTGCATCGCTGTTTGCGGAAATTGCCGAAGAATAGGCCATGTGACCAAGGACTGCAGGGCCACGGGGGCAAACACACACCCAATAACAGTGAAGTGCCATGGTTGTGGTGAAACGGGTCATTACAAGAGTCATTGCCCGAAGAACTCCAACAATGTTACCCGCGGGAGGGCCTACTTACTGGGAGATGGAAACGTGCCACAG
The DNA here is from genome assembly GCA_021014915.2 of Artemisia tridentata subsp. tridentata. Lineage (NCBI taxonomy): Eukaryota > Viridiplantae > Streptophyta > Magnoliopsida > Asterales > Asteraceae > Artemisia > Artemisia tridentata. The sequence continues at coordinate 103,012,058 of CP139508.1, read as the reverse complement.
AACCCCAATGTCACCACGGGTACTTTCTTACTGAATCAACATAGTGCTAAAATATTATTTGATTCTGGAGCCGATAGAAGCTTTGTATCTACTTCATTTGCTTTATTGCTTAATATTGCACCTGTAGAATTAGATACCTCGTATGAAATTGAGATAGCCGACGGAAAATTGTTAAACACCAACACCGTACTCGAAAACTGCACCTTAACCCTCCAAAACAAATCATTTCCAATCGATCTCATGCCCATTCAACTTGGAAGCTTTGACGCAATTGTGGGCATGGATTGGTTATCCAAACATCGTGCCCGAATCATCTGCGACGAAAAATTCATCCAAATCCCCACAGACAATGAAACGCTCACCGTTCGTTGTGACCACTATAAAACCCAACTCAATATCATCTCGTACATCAAAACGGTGAAATACATAAACAAAGGATGTCACGCGTTTTTGGTCCAAGTAACGGAAGATAAATCGAAAGAAAAAGAAAAACGACTAGAAGAAGTGCCAGTTGTAAATGAGTTTGCAGAAGTGTTCCCTGAAGACTTGCCAGGTATTCCACCAATCCGGCAAGTAGAATTTCGAATCGAGTTAGTGCCTGGAGCAGCACCCGTTGCCAAAGCACCATATCGATTAGCCCCTTCCGAAATGAAGGAATTATCTGAGCAGTTGAAAGAACTGTCAGATAAAGGATTCATCCAACCCAGCTCATCACCTTGGGGAGCACCAGTCCTGTTTGTCAAAAAGAAAGACGGAACATTCCGAATGTGCATCGATTATAGAGAGTTGAACAAACTCACAGTGAAAAATCGATACCCATTACCAAGAATTGACGATCTATTTGACCAACTACAAGGATCGAGTGTTTACTCAAAAATCGATCTGAGATCAGGATACCACCAATTAAGAGTCAGAGAAGAAGACGTTCCCAAAACAGCCTTTCGAACACGATACAGACATTACGAATTCCGCGTAATGCCATTTGGCCTTACCAACGCACCAGCAGTGTTCATGGATCTAATGAACCGCGTATGTAATCCATATCTAGACAAGTTCGTAATTGTATTCATCGACGACATTCTGATCTACTCACGTAACGAAAAAGAGCATGCTGAACACTTGAGAACCATTTTGGGGTTACTCAAGCAAGAAAAATTGTATGCGAAATTTTCCAAATGTGATTTTTGGATATCCACCGTTCAATTCTTAGGTCACATCATCAACAGTCAAGGTATTCACGTTGACCCCGCCAAGATCGAAGCAGTCAAAGGTTGGGCTTCGCCCACCACTCCAACTGAGATTCGACAATTTTTAGGACTCGCTGGTTACTATCGAAGGTTTATAGAGGGTTTTTCCAAAATCGCAAAACCTTTGACAGAACTCACTCAGAAAAACAAGAAATATATCTGGGGAGAGAAACAAGAATCAGCATTTCAACTCCTAAAACAAAAACTCTGTGAAGCACCAATTCTAGCGCTACCAGACGGGAGCGACGACTTTGTAGTATATTGTGATGCATCACATCATGGTTTAGGTGCGGTACTAATGCAAAGGAACAAAGTCATCGCTTACGCTTCTCGACAACTCAAGAAAAATGAGGAAAATTATACCACTCATGATCTGGAATTAGGAGCAGTAGTATTCGCTCTTAAAATGTGGAGACATTATCTATATGGTACAAAGTGCACGGTATTCACTGATCACAAAAGTCTTCAACACATACTAGATCAGAAGGAGCTGAACATGAGACAGCGCCGATGGTTGGAACTACTCAACGACTACGATTGTGAAATTCGCTACCACCCCGGTAAAGCGAATGTCGTGGCTGACGCATTGAGCAGAAAAGAGAGGATCAAACCTCTTAGAGTTCGATCGTTAGAAATGACAATTTATTCACCACTCCCATCTCAAATTCTCATAGCCCAATCGGAAGCTCTTCAGGAAGAAAATCGAGCTCACGAGAAAATTAAGGGCATGCTAGAAAGTGAGAACGGATTCATACGAAGAGCCGATGGAATGTTATGCTTCAAGAAAAGATGCTGGATTCCTCTCTATGGAGGTATTCGAGATCTTATCATGCATGAATCTCACAAGTCTAAATATTCCATTCATCCCGGATCTAACAAGATGTACCAAGACCTCAAGCAACTTTACTGGTGGCCAAACATGAAAGCCGACATTGCAACATATGTTGGGAAGTGTTTGACTTGCTCAAGGGTCAAAGCCAAAAGTCAAAAACCATCTGGACTACTTGTACAACCCGAGATACCAGTTTGGAAATGGGAAAGAATCACTATGGATTTTATTACCAAGTTACCAAGAACGTCGACCGGATATGACACCATTTGGGTTATCGTCGACCGCTTGACCAAATCAGCTCATTTTCTACCTATAAAAGAAACTGATGAGTTGGACACACTCGCTCAGTTGTACTTCAAAGAAATCATAATCCGACATGGAGTCCCAGTCTCTATCATTTCAGACAGAGACAGTCGATTCACTTCAGGATTTTGGCAATCCCTACAGAAAGCCCTCGGTACTCAATTGGACATGAGCACCGCCTATCATCCTCAAACTGATGGACAAAGTGAAAGGACAATCCAAACCTTAGAAGATATGCTTAGAGCATGTGTACTTGACTTCGGAAAAGGTTGGGACAAACACTTACCATTGGTTGAATTCTCGTACAACAATAGTTACCATGCTAGCCTAAAAGCTGCACCTTTTGAAGCACTTTACGGAAGAAAGTGCAGATCACCTATCTGCTGGACGGAGGTTGGTGACATGCAGCTTACCGGACCAGAACTAATCCACAACACGACAGAGAAAATATTCAAAATCAAACATCGTCTCCAAGCCGCTCGTGACAGACAAAAGAGTTATGCAGACGTGAGGAGGAAACCCATGGAGTTTGAAGTCGGAGATAGAGTTATGCTAAAAGTTTCGCCCTGGAAGGGAATGATACGCTTCGGAAAGCGTGGAAAACTCAACCCAAGGTACATTGGACCATTTAAAATCCTCGAGAGGATTGGCCCAGTTGCCTATAAATTAGAACTTCCAGAAGAACTCAGTAGGGTACACCCTACATTCCACGTATCCCAACTTAAGAAATGCCTATCGGACGAGACTCTCGTCATTCCGCTGAAAGAAATTAAACTAGACGACAAACTTGTATTCACAGAGGAACCCGTAGAGATAATGGATAGGGAAGTAAAGCAGCTTAAACAGAACCGTATTCCCATTGTGAAAGTAAAATGGAACTCCAAGAGGGGACCAACGTACACATGGGAACGCGAAGACCAAATTCGTGAAAAATATCCCCACCTATTCTCGTAAACCACTCTTATTAGCTATCTTAGACTTGAATTCCGGGACGGAATTCGAATGAGGGAGGAATACTGTAGGATTCTACTAAAAACCCTTGTAGTTAATCTTAATGATTAGTGATAACCTTGTATTGTCATTTAATAAAGCCCCTTTTTACGGGAAAATTTGAACTTTTCTATTATCGTTTATTAATATCACGATGCATTCTATATATATATATATATTGTATACACTGAACTCGAGATAATATTTTCGACGCAACAACACATTTTCACTAGCAACGACAAGTGATCATACTCATGATAAAACTTAACGTAGCTATTATAATACGTTTAATACAAAAATCACCTACACTAATTACACCAACTATACTTAACCACAACTAATGCCACTTAATACACTAATATCAACCTTAAACTACAAAAACCAACCGGACCTTACTGTTCGACCCAAGTCCACCTAGCCCATCGAATTGCACAAGCCCAACCACCACACCACTTTATTTCTTTCCTTTGCCTTCTTTTTAAAACCCGATCGACACACCTTCAAAACCCCACTTGCATTCTTAAATATCGAACATAGCCTCCACATATTTTACATCATTAAAATCACCACCTAGCAAACTCCTTTGGTACAAAATCCCAGACATGATGGTCGAGTATTAGCACGATAACGAAACCCATATTGTTTGTCCCATATTCGACCCAAGCGTATAACAAAAATTGTCGACACATAACCATATCATACCCCACTGTTTCCTACAACCTTCTAGCTATATTATTAACTTAAATTGCTACTTCAAATGAGAAAGGAACCACAGTAACAACTTGTAACTCGTTAGATTAAATCTTGTGTCAACCTTTGTGGAAACCGAATATAGGAAACTCCAAGAACTAGAATACAAACCTCAGCTACCAACATCAACTTTACACTCAATCTAGGATAGAAAGATACAAGTGTCCTCTTAGTAACAGTGTCTTCAATGATTAAGTCTTTTGGTCAATGCAAAGGTGAAGATAGTTTGCCTATAAAACTACTCATTCGGTCTTCTCCTTTTCCCTACCATCTATCATTTTCTTTCACAATCAATACATTCCTTAAAAAGATAAGTAACCTTCTGTCGTGGGGTTTGGAAGCAAACTCAGTAGAAGTAAAGGTGTATAAAGCTTTTCGAGTTCACTACTTCTTCTTGTGTCTCATTCGAACAACCACAGTCCTTCACCACCTTTTATAAAGGTGTGGTATGAACTCTTCTTTTCATTCTTTATACATTATATCACTCACACATCACTTGCATGCATCATTTTTCATTCGAACATATAACTAGTGTACATTATTTACTACGCAAGCATTATATAGTTACCATGCACAAACGTATAATATCTTTGTTCGTTTAGTGTTCGTATCACATGCATATATATAAAGAAATGGGGCGTAGTATAGCTTCACTGTGAAGGTTTGAGAAAACACAACCCACACCACCCTCACTGTTAGAAACTGCATGGCATGCTACTGTTTTAACACTCATGACTAAACCCTCACTTCATGCATTATTTCCTCATTTCATTCGACTATATATAGTGTCACGTAGTCGCATTCATTAGCTCATGTCACCCCGTAAGGTGACAAACCTCCACCTTGGAAAGCTTAAAAGCCACCTCTCACCCTACACTCACAGTTAAACATTTCATTTCAACGCATTATGGAACTTGTAAAAACCTCTATCTCACACGTATACACTATATGTGAAGAACACTTAGAAAATATTTAAGAGGTTTTGTATACTAAACGACCCAAGTCGCCTAGAACACGAGCCACAACTCACGAAATTGCTACACGACTACTTCATTTCCTTACATAACCTGTTAAATGGCATGGCTAACTACACTTTTCATTTAAATAACTCTTAATCACACTCAAGTTTCGACCTTTAAAACGAGCCATTTTAAGTACTACTCGATCGGACATTTTAGAAACAAGTAAAAAAATTAGCTAAGTATTACAACCGGAAAAGACACCCCGACATGGTCCAACTCACGAACCTTTTACTTCGAAATTATGAAAGTAACACGTATATATTTTTACTTCTCTCGATAGTACACCTGGAAAACTATATTTTTCGTGTTTCAACTTCAACCTTACAAACCCCTTTACACATTCGAATTAGAGCATTCCATGCGACCCACGCTAGTGTCTAAACTTTCAATTTTAGAAAATTAAATATAACCATTCGGTTGGGCCGAATCAAAGCCCAACAAGGATTTGCGATAGATAAGCCCAACAGGCCCATGTAATATATTTTCAGAATCCTAAAAATAGCCCAAGTTTAAGCCCAAAACAGTTTACATGCCCCCTCCTCTAGATTTTTAACGGGCCGCTTAAATGAATCGTTAAAGGCCCAATTACATTAACAATAAGCAATAAATCGAATAAGTAGTTAAAATAAGTTAAAAACTACTTAAATAAGCCTTAGAAAGAATCGCCATAATTTTCTTTACCTTTTTGTCATTTTTGGACTAAAAATGTAATGCGACTTAACCAAAAGGACTAAAACTGCCAAACATTGAAACATATGGACTGAAGCTGTGAAAACAGTTTGTATAGGACTTAAATTGACATACCATTGAACTCCAAGCTTTGTATGGACATATGGACAAGATTCGGACTATTATTGGACTATGGACTTAACCGAGGACTAACGATGTAACGCGAGCCACAGTTAGGGTAAAGGATGTAAAATCTGGAAAGAACAAATACCAACTGTTATAACTTGACATTCTTATTTCATTTTTCATTTTTGACACCACACTTATATCTCATATGCATTCTTACGCATTCTATTTGCATATTAGTTAATTTTCGATATTTAGTAACGTTAGAGATATTTCATGTTGATATTTCATATCAATTCATTTACTCTTTGAAGATATGATCTTACAAGAGCACGAGCACCATAATCATATATAATAACACCTTCACCTTCAACGATTAAATCGTCGTATATCATTAGTTAATCATCATCCACCATTCATACACACACACCACCAGAAATTAGTCAGATTCTCAGTTATTTATATATTTACCAGGTTCCATATCGAAGTTATTATAATCACCTCTGAGTTTATTTTCACCATCACCAGTAACGCTTAAGGTGAGTCATGGCCTCACTTTTTAAACTCTTTATACTTTTTAAACTCCGTGAGGGGGATACATGCTATAAACAGATCACAAGTATTTTTCTGTATGCTACCTGACTTGATATATGCCTAAGTTACCATATTGCCACAAGACCCTTTTATCATGAGCCATTAATCACTGCGGTGAACGCGAATATAATGAATAGATCTATTAGAGGCTGACGACCTATCCCACTAATACTTGGACGGAATGCTATTTGCTAGTCGTATTAGTCGCGATGCATTATATTTAAGAGAAATAGGAATTGGCAAATCACCTATTACACGAGGGCAAAACCTTCATCATTAATTTGATGGACACCTCCGTTTATGCGGTACTTTGTTAACGTTTGCGTGTCATGAGACTTAGGGCAATATATGAACTGCGATATCAACTTTTAAACTGATTGTATCTCCAATACAATCTTACTTGTGAATCGAACTAATATTTAAATTACAAACTCCATGATTTCACTCAACATTATGTTGACTTTTAAGCATGTATCTCAGGAAACTAGAGAAGCAAGGCAAGGCATGGAGCAGGCGAACCTTATCTTAAATAAATGGTGTAAAATAAAGTTATAATTCAGTTAAAATGATGTTTCTTTGGAGAAACCTTAGCACTCTGATGTAACGCTTTGTAACTGAATTTGTATTATGGACTTATGTAAATTAAAAATGCTGTCTCAGGCTGTTTTTCTATGATTTTGTTTTCGATCCTCACGGCAACACCCAAATTAATCTTCCGCTGCTATATTTAAAAATTTGGGGGTGTTACAGCGCTGATGCCGGGGATATTTATTATGGTATTTGTTAGGTATGTTTTTTGGTTGTTTTTCCTTATTATGGTTTTTTTTATGCATATTAATAAATACAAAAACACAAATATCTTTAGCAGACTTAATTTTTTAGTTTTTCCTTATTTGCAGCCTTACTTGTTGAATTTTAATTTCTTAATGTTAAGTTGTAATAAGCCCAAAATTGGCATAGAAAATGTTGGCTTGCTTATCTATCAATTTGTATTTTTTGTGAATTTTCTCTATAAGCTCTTCAGAGCTTTTAAGTGGCTTGATAAAACCACTTTTGCCCTGTATATATTATTAAAATATAATATTTTAATAATATATACTAATAATAAAATATATTATATTATTATATTAATAAATATATTATATAAAATATATTATATATATTATTAATAATATATTAAAATAATAAAAATATTTTATTAAAATATTAAATATTATTAATAAATATTATTAATATATTAATAATATATTATTAATATATTTATTAATAATATATTATTAATATATTTATTATTAAAATAATATATTTATTAATAATATTTATTATTAATAAATATATTATATTATTAATAAAATATATTATATTATTATATTAATAAAATATATATTATTAATATTATATTAAATATATTTTTATTAAAATATAATATTTTAAGTACTAGTATATAATAAAATATTTTAAATTAATAAAATAAGTATATTTTATTATTATTAGTATATTTTTAATAAAATAATAAGTATAATTAAATGGCAGCGGCGCCATTTAATTGATTGTTTTTCAACCAATTAGTATATTTATAAGTCCAAAGGAATACAACGGATGTATTTCCCCGGGTCGTAGTCCCAACGAAGGTTGAAGTCGAGTTGTCGGTTACGGTGTCGAAATGTGAAGTGAATGGTGAAATAAAAGTAATATTTTGGAGTTCTACACTAAAGATAATGAAATAACAAACAAGAACAAGTAATCAAGCAAAGAATACAAGCAATCAAAGCACACGATTCCTAAAACGCAAATTAAACTAAAAAAAATGTACGTTACGAAACGCACCTAAATAGTGGAATCCTAAATTATAAGCCCTAAAAATATAAAAATAATTTTTCTAAGTTCTAAATACTAAAAGAAAATTTTAGAAAAAAAAAATTATATTTTTTTAATTTTTATTTATTTTTTTATGAATTAAAAACTAAAATTAAGAAATAAAATGATTAAAAATAGCAAACTAATTCGGAAAATTATGAAAATTTACTGAAAATTACTTTAAGCTATTCTAAATGAAAGTAAAATAAAAGGTTTGAAAAAGCTAAACTGGATAAACAAAAAATAAGCTACAACCGTTTAATTAAGCTAAAGGGAAATGAATGTATAAAAATTAAATGATAGAAGAATAACCCAAGCAGAACTTAGAGCATAATGTATTAATAAATATATTTTCAATAAATATATTATTAATAAAATATATTATTAAAATATAATAATAAAATACTTTCATTATTTTATTAATTATTTTATTAATAATAAAAATATATTATATTTATTATATTATATAATAAATATAATATAATAGTATATATAATAAATATATTAATAATATATTATTAATATATTATTTTTATTAATAAATATATTATTAATAATATAATAATAAAATATTTTTATTAATAAATATATTTTATTAATAATATATATATTTTATTAATAAATATATTATTAATAAATATTTTATTATATGTTTATTAATAAATATAATATTTTAATAAAATATATTATATAAAATATATTATAATATTTTATTATTAGTATATTTTAATATAATATTATTATTAAAATATAATAATATTTTGATTGTTTCTTAATAAAATAATAAAATATTTTTAATTAAATATACTAGTACTTTGGAACTAAAGCAGCCTAAAGTATATATGCTTTTTCTGTTAATTATCCATTACTAGCGCATAAGAATCATTAATATATAATTAAAGAATATAAAAGATATGTCTAGCAAAGAAGTCACACACCTTTTCTACCTTTATGGTTACATAGTATTATCTATGTCAACCATCAATCAATACTAATCTAGGTTTGTTTAATTAACCTTAAATAATCATGATCATTAGCACGATAAAGTTGTACAATGAAATTCAAAATCAACGCCGTCAGCATGCATGCATCATATGATGTAATGATTTAATACAAGGTTAATGCAATCATTTACACCATAGGATGAGTGTAGTAGTAACTTTTACTGAAAATTTTCAAACGATAAGGGATCTCAAAGATTAGAATGAATATATGGATGAAAAGAGACAAGATGACAAGCAATCAACTACAACGAGATTATCGATCGTAATGTGAGAATTACCCCAACTTATATGAGACCAAAACCTAACAAATTGTGACATAACGAGGTCAAATTCGAATTATGGCCAAACGAGCTATATATAGTGGAACACGTTAGTTAGCTAGCAAGATCACAAGATTAGTGCATGTTCACAGCGCTACATTACAAAAGAACATAAATATCAATCTGAATGATCTTTTCGGATTGTCATTCAACTTATACAACCATACTTTATATTATGAAGAACAACCGTTTGAAGTGATAAATGATTTTCTTTCCTAAATCTTTGAGATTATAATCATATGCTAATAGAATCTAGTACATAAATAAAATGTTAGACTACATACACGTAGTATATGATATGTAACCACATATAAATTCGTTTTTACTAAGATTCCTTTCTATACATTTTTTGTCATATATTTCCTGTTAGAAAAAATTACATGTTTTCGTCCTTGTGGTTAACCCAAAATCACACTCGTCGTCCATATTCGATTTTAATTACACCAGTGATACCTAATTTTGAAATTAGTTGCATCGATGGTCACTATTTAAAAAAATAAGGATCATCTGTGTAATGATGTATTGTTTTTTATTACACAGATATAGGGCTGAGCATAATAGACTGTGAACCGGATCGAACCGAGAAACCGGACAGACTGAACCGGACCGAACATATTTCAGTCCAGTCATAGGTCCACCAATTTCCTCATATTCTGTTTTCGGTCTGGTTCGGTCTTACGTAAAACCAGCCATTATGCTTTGTTGGACCGACCCGGACGTGGACCGAACATTTCGGTCCAGTGTTTTGGGCTAAATCGATTTTCGGTCCAGTCCGGTCTTGGTCGATCTGGTCCGGTTTTTGGACCGTGATTAGCCCTACACGGATAGTCCATATCTTTATTACATAGATAGTCCCTATTTTCCAATATAGGGACTATTAATGTAAATAGTTTAAAAGTTGGGAATTATTTATGTGATTAAAATAGGATAGGGACGACGAGTATGACTTTGGTAAACCACAGGGACGAAACATGTAATTTGTTCTTCCTAATATGAAATTAGGATTAATATCATATACGTCGCTACTTTCATGATTAATTTCATATATACTTAAAGTACAATAATTAAATGCATAATATAAAATGTTTTTAAAGCACGTTCGAGTATATATGAAATTACTAAATTTAAAAAAGGGAGATATGAAATTTGCCCGATATTATGAATCGGAACTGAAATATCATGTCCACTAACAATAATCTACAGTAACTGGAATTCTATAGTGAGCAAATCAGCTAACCCGAAAATCTTATCTTAAAATCTCTAATATAATCCCACTTCACACATTTTCGCGTCACTATAGGTCTTTATCAGGCATCTTTAGTGAACAAATACCACTATTTGTTCATGAATGAATTGTTACAGAATAGAAGATCAAATAAATCCACAATTAAGGGGCAAGAACATTATTGTTGCTGCCAATGATCCACGCATAACTAAATGAAAACAAATCTGTCTTCTTGAAGAGTGGGAAATGATGAACATGATTACATAACATTTTGATTCCATATTCTTCACCACATATATCGGAAAGTAAAGAAAGATACGTTTACTTTTAGGGTCAAACAACATATTTAGTTTCTCAGAATCTATTATTTATACTTCAGCTTTTCCAAAAGCAATAAGTGACAATATCAAAATATAAAAGATGCTACAACAATAACGTGTCAGCTATATTAGAATCAGAAAGTTATTTGAGAAAAGTTTCAAACCTTGGGTTGCCAAGTTGGTTAAGTCACCAATTGTACTTCTACTGAAGCGAGTCGGTTTCTAAACCCGTTTGCTTTGTTCCTTGCGATGATCACCCCATTTTTGCTTGACAAAATGTTTCGAGTGTTAAACAGTGGACTCGAATATTGTCAGTTTAGTCGGCAAGTTCTTTATGCATGTTCTCATTCTATCGCCCTCTCACTTTAGGCCATTGGAACAGTATTTTTTGACGTGTAGCTTCCCTGGTGCTCCACTTGACATCTTAGAAAGTATTCTGTTATACCCGGAAATATTCTGTTATACCCTCACCATGAAATTCTTCATCCCATTATATTCAAACCGTTAAGTTTATTCCCATTTACGCGACCGGGAAAGTTCCAGATATCTCAACTTTTAAAGAACGCATCAAATCATTTGCTTTCAAACCCCGTCCACAAAATAAATGACTAAAAACCAACGTGAAATAATATGGCAACACAAACTAATCAAGTATTTCGCATATGATCCTTCCACAAGAACAATATTCTGGTATCATTACAGCTCGATATTGTTACAAAACAAAACACTAATCGAGCAAAAGATGCCCAAACACAAATATTTAGAATAAATAAAAACTCGAACTTGCCATATCCAAAATTCCGAATGCATATTTCTATGTTCTTTCTCACAAAATTTTTTTAAAAAATGATCCAAAAATAATACTCCGTAGTATACAACAAAAATATGTAAAATCTGATGACTTACTTGTAATGGAAGTACATGATATTTAATGCCGGATTTTCATAATCATCTTCCTTATTTCTACCCTCAAACCAGCTTTTTATGATGCTTTGAGACGTGCTTTCTGTATTCACGTTGTTTGGCCATCTATCAACCAACTGAAAACCAAAGTGAGATGCAGCCGAAAGTATAGACGTCTCATCAACCCTACGAAAAATATGACACAAAATCAGTGCTGGTCGGGACCCAACTTCACCACCTTCATCTTTTGAAATCAACTCTTTTGCAGTTTGAAACAATGGCATAATATATTCAGCAACATAAGTTACATCCGTCCCAATAATAACATCAAAACCCTTATCGCCACTTAGTTTCTTGACAGATTCTAAATGTTCTTTGTTACCCCAAAATAATTTCTTGACATGTAGCTTTGATAATGAAGATTCTTCAAGATTTGTAGTGACGTTTTCGTGAAGAAGCTCGAGTGCTTTGTCGTCTCCGTCTGTGGGGACCATGAGGTGTGCGGTTTTGGTGGCGATCATGGAGCAGATTCCTCCACAACCAGATCCTAGCTCGAGTACCTTTTTTCCTGATACTATGGTTTTGTTTGAAGCAAGAACAGAGGCCATGAGTCGAGCTGATTCCCATAACATTAAACCTGTAGATTTGCAAGTGTGTTGGAACTCTTTGGAAAGTAGTTTGATCTTGAAGTTCCAATCTCGTAACTTGAACTCCATAATCTGTTAGATTAATCATAAAAGATGATTTTAATTAAACAGAACATGTAATGAATTCTACTTTGCATAAACCTTGGACAACAATTATCCGTAACAAGAAACATTATGGTGGTGTTTGGATTTGCATTATCAAATTGTTAATAAAATTGACTGAGGTAAAAAAATAGTGTTTCTTTGGACAAAGTGATTCCATTTAATAATTATCTGATAAACAGCGGTCAAATACTTAATCATGGATAATTAATTGTATACTATCTGCAACGAAATTTTATCTGTTTGCCCCTCTTATTTAACGCAATCTAAGTACTTTTCGCCCAAATAGTATTGCGAAACACTTCAAAAAAATATAAGAACGTCTTTTTTGTCATTTGAAGAATGATAACAGTTTTTTAAATACTCGAACAATTATTATTAGTATCTGATTAATATAATATCACACCACCAGTTTCAAAACGCACATGCAGAACCCCCCAAAATAATCCAATTTTAACTTGAGAAACTAATTTCTAGACCAACAATAATTTGAATTTTGAAAGGATGGCTCAATCATCAACAAGCATTCAATGAAATTCTAGTAATATGGATTATTGGATTAGCACATGAACTTGTATGTTATCAAGATCTATATACAGTTGATGGTAAAGAGTCAAAGCAAATTCTGACCTCATCCCTTGGTGAGGATATACCAAACATTTCAAAGGTAAACCCGTCAGATATGTCAATATCATATCCCTCTTCAGCTTCCTTTGCAGTTTTATGGATCTCACTATTACCACCATCTAAACGAAAGGCAGCTTGGACCCACCGCCTACATTCTCATACCAGTAAGAACCCGAAAACACACATACACAACCATAAATTTTTTGTATAAGATTACTTACCGATTCATTACTATCTCGCGTGAACGGTTTTCTACTTGCTTGCAACACACACCACATTCTTCAGTTGTGAACCCGTTTTCTTGAAACAAACTTTTTAAGAATTCCTCAGAGAAGTAGAATGCACGCTGAAACATAAAGGGCAGAAGATATAACACTTAAAATATAAAGAAATATATTTGAAAGGCTAAAACATCGAAATTGATCGTCCAGAGCACTTACAGTTCCGTCACCTCTGACAAAAAAATTCTCGCTGATCTTCTGATCCTTACAAGTAAGCCTTTCCTGCCAATACAGAATAGAAATTGTAAAAAACTTTTGCATGTATAAGTTTAAATAATCACAAAACATTTACAGTTCCACATAGCAAAACATAAAGTTAAAATAATCTTAAAACATTTACAGTTTCATGTAGCAAAACATAAGCCGAACCTGGGCAAGATCTCCCATAGCATAGTCACGGAATAACACATAACCATTCGGCTGCATATGACAATAATTAGGTTTATTTTAAGTTAATTCTAAGGGGGGCATGGAGTATAACTTTATATCAATATACACACAATAATAACAATCTCTTACTTTCAAAATCTTTTTGATGTTTTGTAGGGCTAAATGCATCTTTTCAGGTGATACTGCAGATAAGACAAAAATCTACTTAACAAGTCAGTCAATAACTTAGCATTGAACTGAGAAACAAGAACATCTAAAAGGTCAAATGCCATACCATTGTTACAATATCGACAGAAGATGGTGGTACATGGTTGAGCAAGTCATCACTTGTTATATCACACGGAAATGCATTAATCTTTGACTCTTGAAATTCCTTGTGTGCCTGAAAATATGTGGATAACACAGATATAAAAGCTCGTTCCATGTAAAAACCTCGTGAAAGAAGGTAACGAGATTTACTAAAGATAATATTAAAGAATAACGACCTTCACCAAGTCAACTAGATATCCTTAAAGTGATAGCTACTTTGTGAGTATAGAGAGAGAATCACAAAAGTAACTAGATATCAAAGTCTTCGTCACCATTAATATATGCCCAAACAAGTCGTCTTCGCTGGATGGTAGAAAGAAAGAAGATGAAATAAGTACACGCATCCTTAAAACCTTACTTCGAACCCAAATAAATAATAACGAATCATCCCCGTAGTCACAGCTAATAATTTAACCATTGTCATTAATTTAACCATTGTCATTTGATTGTGAATCTTGATCATGATCTTTTTGGCTATACGTGGTGATTTTGAAGGTGCAATCTGATAATTTCATTTGTGATTTTGGTGAGAAATATGTCATAAAATGACATTCTAATGATGCTGGAAAATTTTAGTTTTAGAAATTTTTACGCAGAAAATTCCTCGAAAAAATCGAATTTTGGGCCAAAATTTTCACTCTTGAACCAGAATTTGAATCTCGCGTAAAAACTGACCGTTAAGTCATTCCTCAAATTTAAATTTTCCTCAAATTTTCCCGCCAAAAAAACTTTTTTTTTTTTTTTTTGTGCAATTGGGAGATGAAGGTCCAATTGCGAAAGGTTGCTTGAATTGCGAAGAACTGACTTGATTGCGAGAATTTTCCAATTGCGAAAGAATGTGATTTGCGAAAGTCTCACCAATTGCGAAAGGATGGGCCAATTGCGAGAAGCAATTGCGAGAGACAATTGCGAAACCAATTGCGAGATCAATTGCGAGAAGCAATTGCGAGAAACAATTGCGAAGATCTGCCAATTCCGAAAGTAATTCCAAAATGAATTCCGAAATCAATTTCGAAAGATCACCTATCACAATCTTATACAAGAATGCGACGTTTCATATTTGCGAGAGGCAGCAATTGCGAGAGGCAGAAGCAATTGCGAGAGAGTGGCAATTTCGAAACTTTCCAACCACTCTTGACTTTTTGGCAGACCAATAATTCACCCACCCACAGTCTTATCCACTGACAACTTTTACCAATAAAAATCAGTAAGATATTCACAAACAAATCTTGCATAATCTTCAATAATTTTGGTCCATCTAAAGACTTAGAACACCAAAAAATTCAACCTTAAATCATAAGATTCGAGTGAAAACTAGCAAACCATCACAAACCAATCTTCAAGCCACGAACAAGCACAACCTTGAACCTTAATATTTTGTGTACGATTCCAAGATAAACACCACAAACAGCCACGATTTTTGAAGAACAAAAACATGACAGTTTGGTATTTAAAGAACAAAGATCGAACACGAAAAACTTCAAAACTGCTACTGATGAACAGTAACGAGCAAGAACACACCAAAAAATCACATTTTTTATCTCAAACACACCACGAATCGCCCCCGGTTAGCTCTGATACCAATTGTAGAAGCCAAGATTCACGTACGGGAGGTGGAGGAAACACCATAAACACGAACTAAAGATTAAACATTATAAATTTTGGTTTATTGATTGGGAGGTGTGTGTGTTATTTCTTGAGAGAGAAAGTGAAACACACACACACCTCAAGAACTTGTGAATCCTCAACCTTCCTAGTGTTGACTAGGAAAGTATTTATACAAAGAATACATGGCCTAACTTAGCTAGGATGACTAAACTAGTCCTTGTACAAAGAAAGAAGTGCAATTCTCACATATAACAAAACTTTAAGGCTAACATATTGCAAAGTAGGAAAAAAGGAAACAGAATCCTCTTGGGATTCTTAGAACTGGCCGAACCCATGGGCTTAAGGGGGAGGTCGGTTGGCTTGGCTTGGAATGGAAGGAATGGTTTGCCTATAAATACAAATCAGTTGTATTTGGTTAAACCCTAATCTTGAATCCCTAACTAGTCAAACTTCTCTTTTTCTCTTCCTCTTGCAATACCTTGTTCAACCCATTTTTTAATACCACTAGGTATTGGCGAATCAAGTGTAGCAAATTAAGTGTTTGGTTGTTAGTGATTAAGAACCTAGCTTTTCCATTGAAACGCTATTTATTACGTGTGTACAAGATCGAGTGACGAGCTTATTTTAGCTCATGATTTTCCTTGTTAGTCGATCCATATAAGCCTTTTCTAGGGTTTATATTTTGTTCTTGGAAGCACGTGATTCCTTGTTCTTGCTAGGAATCAAATCAAGGTACGTTTTCTTTTAAGTTAATTAATTATATGTTTATGATCCATTCTGCTGCGTGAACTATATGATTTAGTGTTTATAGTGTTTATATGATTCACAAAAACCAACACTATCGCCTTCTCACTTTACATATTATGACAACAAAGAGCTTTAGATGTTTCGAGTGTTAAACAGTGGACTCGAATATTGTCATTTTAGTCAGCAACTTCTTTATGCTATGATCTCATTCTATCGCCTTCTCACTTTAGGCCATTGGAACAGTATTTTTTGATGTGTAGCTTCCCTGGTGCTCCACTCGACATGTTAGAAAGTATTATGTTATACCCGGACATATTATGTTATACCCTCACCATGAAATTCTTTATCCCGTTATATTCAAACCGTTAAGTTTATTCCAATTTACACCACCGGGAAAATTCAGCATATGTCAAGTTTTAAAGAACACATCAAATCATTTGCTTTCAAACCCCGTCAATGATTAAATGCAATCCACAAAATAAATGACTAAAAACCAACGTGAAATAATTTGGCAACACAAAACTAAACAAGTATTTCGCATATGATCCTTCCACAAGAACAATATTCTGGTATCATTACAGCTCGATATTGTTACAAAACAAAACACTAATCGAGCAAAAGATGCCCAAACACAAATATTTAGCATTAAGTAAAAACTCAAACTTGCCATATTCCCAAAATTCCTAATTCATATTTCTATGTTCTTTGACATCAAAGCATAAATTTTACCTTTTTTACTTATTGTAATAGTCATTTTCCATATAACATGTTGAAAGTTTTGTAAACCCCCTCCCCCCTCCCTCCCTCCCTCTAAAATGATTACTTGACGGATTCTAAATGTTCCTGGTTACATCTGTCCCAATAATAACATCAAAACCCATATCATATCGCCACTTAGTTTCTTGACGGATTCTAAATGTTCTTTGTTACTCCAAAATAATTTTTTGGCATGCAGCTTTGATAGTGAAGATTCTTCAAGATTTGTTGTGACGTTTTCGTGAAGAAGCTCGAGTGATTTGTCATCTCCGTCTGTGGGGACCACGAGGTGTGCGGTTTTCGTAGCGATCATGGAGCAGATTCCTCCACAACCGGATTCTAGCTCGAGTACCTTTTTTCCTGATACTATGGTTTGGTTTGAAGCAAGAACAAAGGCCATGAGTCGAGCTGATTCCTATAACATTGAACCTGTAGATTTGCAAGTGTGTTGGAACTATTTGGAAAGTAGTTTGATCTTGAAGTTCCAATCTCGTAACTTGAACTCCATGATCTGTTAGATTCATCATAAAAGATGATTTTAATTAAACAGAGAATATAAAAACAACAGAACATGTAATGAATTCTATTTTGCATAAACCTTGGACAACAATTATCCGTAACAAGAAACATTATGGTGGTGTTTGGATTTGCATTATCAAACTGATTGTCAATAATATCGACTGAGGTTAAAAATAAAAAATAAAAAAAAAAAAATAAAAAAAAAAAAAAAAAAAAAGGTGTTAAAGTTTCGACAAAATGACCAATTATTAATTGGGAATTGATATGTACACATAGGATTTTACTTTGCACACATATAATTAATGTATAAGGACAACAATACCTTCATATTGTTTTTATCCTTCAACTTAACATCTTTGTGTAATCAATCTATGAGCATTTGATCATCATATTCCACCGGCACTTTGTATCATAGAGATAATCTAAACTAAAATCACCGTCAGTTTGAGCATCAACCCTTTATGCAACTTAAATAATTGTTCTGGCGACCTTCGACTGCCGCCTCAATTTGGATCCCAAAATAATGGTTGACGGTGGAATAAACCGAACAAGAATAAACTAGTCAAATTCTTAATCAACAAAATAATGAGCTATACTGGATGCCAAAAATGGTATCATTATCATAATATCATATGCAGATTCTCCTTTTCATAGATGTACATTTAGTACTCGTATGTATTTTTCAATATTGCGTATGAAGCAATAATTCAACCTTAAAGACAAGGCTCTCTTCAATTGATTTTAGTCTTCATCTACTATAACTTAAAACATGTTACAAGGCCCACACGGTGGCATGTGCGATCACAACAATGTTTTCTAAAATGAATAATATGTAATCTTGCCGTGCTTCATTCTCAAAAATATTTAATGACGAAATGAACGATACTAATAGATGGGAATCGGGCTAGAGGGTCTGGCGTTGGAGGAAGTTTGGTCAAAAGATCAAAAGCACAAAGAAGGGAACGCAACAAAAGAACAATATGAGGGTATTGTTGTCTTTACACATTAATTGTCTGTGTACAAAGTAAAATCATATGTGTACATATCAATTCCCTTATTAATTATCTGAGTAATTGTGGTCAAATACTCAATGGCATACCATCTGCAACAAAATTTTATCTATTTACCCCTCTTATTTAACGCATTTTAAAGACTTCACGCACAATTTATTATGTGCACTTCGAAAAAATATAAGAACGTCATTTGCGTCATTTGACATTTTTTATAATTTTCTAAATACTCGAACAACCAGCTGTTACAATAATTTTCTAAATACTCGAACAACCATTGTAACAGCTTGTTGTTCGAGTATTTAGAAAATTATTGTAACAGCTGGTTGTTCGAGTATTTAGAAAATTATAAAAAATGTCAAATGACGCAAATGACGTTCTTATATTTTTTCGAAGTGCACATAATAAATTGTGCGTGAAGTCTTTAAAATGCGTTAAATAAGAGGGGTAAATAGATAAAATTTTGTTGCAGATGGTATGCCATTGAGTATTTGACCACAATTACTCAGATAATTAATAAGGGAATTGATATGTACACATATGATTTTACTTTGTACACAGACAATTAATGTGTAAAGACAACAATACCCTCATATTGTTCTTTTGTTGCGTTCCCTTCTTTGTGCTTTTGATCTTTTGACCAAACTTCCTCCAACGCCAGACCCTCTAGCCCGATTCCCATCTATTAGTATCGTTCATTTCGTCATTAGATATTTTTGAGAATGAAGCACGGCAAGATTACATATTATTCATTTTAGAAAACATTGTTGTGATCGCACATGCCACCGTGTGGGCCTTGTAACATGTTTTAAGTTATAGTAGATGAAGACTAAAATCAATTGAAGAGAGCCTTAAAAAAAAACTTATTTTAGACCATATCTTTGTAACTAGAAGATGGTGTATTCCTTGTTAACCTTATATATTCTAGCTAATAAATACTACACACATTTACGGAATGCCATTAATCCTCAGATATAACTTCAAATAATAAAGGAAGTATGAGAGAGAACAAAGAGTAGAGCGCGTGACAGATAGAGGGTGAGCACACATCACTTCAAGCATATGAATCTCATAATTTGCAAGAAAGGCGATGGGTGCTCACTCTCTTCTGTCACGACTCTTTACCTTTAGTTTCCGATCATTTGTAGACCGAACATTTGTTGTTGTTTAGATAAGTTGCACGCTGCCATATATAGAAGGTGGAACCCTAGTATAAATGTAGAAAGCTTTCTTGAATTAGCTACACAGACCAAATTTAAATAGTTTGTTTGTGGTACTACACGTACTGTACCATCAATGTGTGCATGATTTGATGTGTGACTAAGAAGTAGAGGGCTTTCACCCTTATATAGAATTTTCAAAGATTCTTTCCATGCCATTTTATTTTGGGAAATGATATCTACTTTATAAAGTAGGAAAGTTGCCTACTTTCCTTTGTAAAGTAAATGGGAAAACATGTATTTGTGATATAATGAAGGGGCTTAATTGTTAATAATTTTAATTTTTTACAAAAAAAAATAGGCAACTTTCCTGCTCTATAAAGTAGTCACCATTTCTCCTTTTATTTTATATAGTATGTAAACATTTGTTGCACATTTACTATTCACCAAATAGTGAATATCAAACAAAAATGGTAAAATTGGTTCATTTGGTTTACTTACGATTAAAACCATAGCCTTTGAAAATTTGCATAAAAGGCCTCTACCGTTTACTCTCGATTAAATAAATAGTCCCTAAGTTAAATCTAAAGGCCGTTAGTGTAACACAAAATTTCATAAACGTCCCTCCGGTTTACGTGTGTTGCAAAAAATGTTAAATCTAGGGATTGTTTGTGTAACGAACTCTTGCGATTACAAACACAATCCCTATGTTAAATCTGGGGACTATTTCTGTGACGTACATGGATAGTGCCTGTAGTTACCTACTGATTTTAGAAACGATCATTTCGTTAAATTTAAGGAATGTTTGTGTAACAAAAAGAATTCACATAAAACCCGCGTCCCACAGCGGAACAATGTAAAAAAAATCCTCATTGAGAATTAAAGTGATGTGGTTTTATCTATTTTTTTTCCAAAATATATTACTTCAAATCAAGAATCAGTGTATAATATTCTCTATTGATTATATATTCTTTTTTTGATTGACATGATGATCGATCTCTCAAGATTACACCAAGCGTTAGTTAGCATAAAAGTTTCATAAATGTCTCAATATTACACCAAGCATTTTTTTTAGAATGACAACTAACAGTCTCACAATATAACACATAACCATTTTAGTTGGGGAGCTTCTAACACAACTAGGAGTACCATTGAGACACCAGCCCTTTAGTAATATTACACCAAACATTAGTTAGCATTAAAGTTTCATAAATGATTATCATGAATATAGAAGAAGATATTTATCATGATATATTTGCTCTTTCCAAATAATATTGTGTTGGCTGGTAATGATATTAGAGAACATGTTGATGCAAAGTTGAAATGATTGTTGGACCGAAGAAGTTCCAGATTACAGAATACAAATATAGAATTCAATTCGAGTTTATCTTTCTGAGCTATGAAATGATTTATCTCGAGAAGACTCGATTCGATTCGATTCTCCTTTTGAAAAGGTTGCTTTGTGAGTGTTATCAGACTCTGCAAAAATTTAACAATTAACATTCTTGCATTAAGCACCAGGTGTTATTACAACTCTGATACAATACATCATTTCTATAAATATTTATGGTGCTTTCTCTTTTGCCTTTTGCCTTTTGCCCATATCGCCCAACATTCTAGATGGATTCTTACTTATATGCCACTTTAATTTGCATGCAAACTAAAATAGCACTTTGTTAAGATGAGATGCACAATTTGCGTGTCTTTTAACAATAAACCTCATGTATTCTCGCAGCTCATTCACAGCAAATTGAACGTTACACAACACATCATTTATAAGTAGAAGGTAAATCAAATGGTCAAAAAACCTTGCAGCTAGTGCTTACTTTTGCACACACATTCAAACGAAAAGCTACAATTCATTTGCACTAGTTTAATTCTATGTAGCTCAAGATCCACAAATGAGGGACCTATTTGCGTGTTATCACATTTATATCGACACGTATCTCCTAATCTATAAACGTTGTCACAAGGGACAGAGAATATGATTCAAGTTTAATTTTCCGTAGATAGCAAAGTGGTGCATATTTCATTAAACTGCTAATACATAGAACTAGAACTACTAGCAGAAAATAGTTCTTAACTAGCTGACGAAAATTGTTCATATCATAAATTACTTTATATTCAAGTTATCCTACAATTAGTATTGTGTTATGTAAGTGGACATTTACATGTACACATACACTATAGTTAAGATACGATTAATATGACATTAGCGATGAAGAAGACAATACATAGTAAAGGGTGGCTTTTCATGTTTAAAATTTTAAAAAGATAGCCAAAAAAAACTTAAAGGAATACGGCGATGAAAGTAACAAGCAATCAAAGCTTAACACACCCTCACCCCACCAAGTATCTTGGGCAGTAAAGTAACTTAAAGTATACGTGCTTTATATATATTATGCTTTAGTTAAGCTCAAGTTGATAAGTTTGGGTAAGCATGCCATATATACCTCCTTTATGGGCATATAGCACTGTCTGTAAAGTAGACATGGGATTTTTTAGTTGTATAATTGGGGTCATTAGGACCATAAAGTTTTCAAGGTTAAGCCTCAAATCACTCACATCATACTTGTACCAAATGATGCAACAATTTCCAAGTTAATCATATCATTTAGATCATATATTACTCTTGCACTTTATACTTTTTTAATAACCTTTAATTAGCCCGATCACCCTTATATATTAGAAAGATCACGAGATTAAGGTGGATATTTACATGCTGTGAAAGCATATAGATGCAGTAAGAATCTACAGTGATAATATGCTTTAATGTGTGCCCTACTACACCTTTCTTCTTGATTGCTCTAATGGTGAATGGAATTCCTTTTTGCCATGTTCTCACACAATCTTGATCTCACTTTCGGCCAATGCAGCATGTTCTATGTGCAGCTTCCCGGGTGCTCCACTTGATCTGGGAATGATCTTTTTATGGCTACATGCATGCGAACCATGAAATAAAATATAGATGATACTATTCCTTTTTTCTTTGATACAAAATGTCAAAAAGCCATTGAAATATATCTATAGTGCTCCATTTGATCTGGGAACTGATAATAGATTTTGATATTTTGTGCTAGATTAGTTTTCTTCAAAACGATTATAAGTGCAAAACTGATAATAGGTTTTTTGATATTTTGTGCTAGATTTATTTTCCTCAAAACGAGAATAACCTAAGTGTAAAACCCTAAAATGACATGTACTATTTACCTACCATCTCATGAAGGGCGATTACAAATGCAGGATATGACTCATAATTCATATAATTTACAGGGTAATATTACAAGCATTGATTGAATTTAAATTTCAATTGTTCCAAGATGGACGAATTAATTTACTTCTATGAAAAACTATGAGACAAGATTTTGATATCATTACCTAAGGCTACTCGGAGTCACAGCGGTTTGGCCAGCGGTATGCATATAACCGGCGGTAACACCGCCGCCGGTTCCAAATTTATGCAAAAAATCTTTGGAGCACGGTTTGGCAACACGTTGGTGAGAAATTCAAGTGGAAGAAAAAAAGAGACGTTGGGGTCAAACCCAGATGCTAAAAAGTGACAATGAGCAAAACCCAGATCGGAAACACTCTACTTTTGACTTTTGAAACACCACCAAAATGGGTCATTTTTGTGAAAAAAAATGATACCCAAGTTGAAGAACACTCTGATAAGCAAAACCCAGCTGGGATTTCTTCTAATTTCACCATTTAATAAAAAAAGATGTTACCTTTGGAGTTCTTGAACCACAGCTTCAGGATTAGGGTGTTGGTGAGGGAGTGTGAGGTTAAAAGTAGCTCTAATGACTGATAATAAAGATGTTAAAGCAAATCATGGGAAAATGTGTATATCTCGATGACCCAACGGCTCAACCACCACCGATTGAAGACTTAATTTAGTGTTACGTAGTTTTTTTATTTTTAAAAATAATGTTGCAATGTAGTTTCCTTTTTTAGTTTGTAGTGAAATGTTATGTTTTTAATAAAATGTTTATTTTAATTAAATTGATTTTAGTTTAATTATAAAAAAATAAATAAATAAATAAATAATTGGGAGGTATGAGAATTTATGGGCCGCCAGTGATTTAGGTTGGGAGGTATGAGAATTTATGGGTATGAATTGGCTGAAGATTATTGGTTGAATTTGTGAGGTATAGAATAGTACGTGGGAATCATGACTCCTAGTACCCTAATGTGTCTTTCTTCTTGTGTTTGGTGTCGAAGCAAATGCTATTCCGATAACGCCATATATGATTGAGAAACTCGTGTTGACATCCGCATCAAAATTGGTTTAATTAATTGTGCCACGAAGAGTGATTTGCTCTTCTATCTAGGTTTGTCAATCAATTTTCACGATTCAGTGCTCAGATAGTAAAAGTTTTACAGTTATTCTTGCGCGCATCATGTATATATGATCTAATGATTTATAATTCTAGACAACATGCTCCCTTGCAAGTTATTTCTTGCATACCGTTCTCCAGTTCAAAACAAATAAAATGCGTAGATAATAGGTTCCCTATTGTATAGCATCTTCTGAGGCGTGTAATTTTCCTCTTTTCTTTGCTCATTGATTGCCTTAATAGTGGATGAAATTCTTTTGTTCCAAGTTCTCATACAATCCTCAACGCAATCTCTTTCGCCCACAGTATTGCATGCTTGCTGAGTAGCATCCCTGTAACAGCCAAAGCTTCTCCTCTTTATCACACAACACACTAGAACACAATGATGACTCACATATACATATTAAGAACAAGAAAGAGTAGTATGGATCATAGGCTAATTTCAGTCAAAGGTTATTAGCTTTAGTGAAAAGGAAATAAACAATGACAAGGTTTCACACACACACACTCTTTCTACAAATGAGACACACTGATAAGAGTGTGTGTGTGCGTGGTTTTGTTGTGTTCACAGCCAACCAAAAGGCTTTGGTGGGCTTTCTATTGGACCTTGTAGTGGGCTTGATTAAAACATTACACTTATACATTTGTAACACTAATAAACTAATGCTACAAGCCCACTACTTTAACTACATATTACATGACACACTTAAGACATAAAAACTAATGACCATCACTTTTGCATTTATAAAATAAATGCTAACAATCTCCCCCTAAGGGATGGTCATTCAAATGATGATCCCGTGATTGTTCTTTTGTCTTCAATGCTTTGAACTTTGTGTGTCAATGCAAAATAGTCTTCATTCAATGTTCCTCTATGCGCTGTGATCTTCAAAGAATCGTCTCTTGGTTGTTCTTGCCTTGATCTACTCCTTCATTCCAGATGCTTCGTCATTAGTAGATGATGATGGTGGATGGACTTCCGTCGGTACCTGCATAAGACAGTTAGCAATAAATCGTCCTACGGCCATCATATCGTGAGGCAAGATCTTTTAGATCTCATTAAGACTCATACAACTTGTATCCTTTTGAGGTGAACACAAGTGTATTGCATAGGAAGTGTTCCTAAGAGATCTTTTGATGAATCTCATGTCTCTAGACTCAATAATGTGCGTTTTGGTTTTAGTCGTCGGAGGCATGGAGCAGAGTGCCACCTTTTCAATATCAACACTTCTCGGAGTGAGAGGTCGATAGATTATGCAGTGTTCTCCGTGAGAAATGAAACAAATATCTTTTAAGAGATATCTGAGTGGATAGGAGGGGTGGTGCAAATGCGTCACTGGGTCCATGACGTCTTGTCTTCAATACCAGTATCACCTTAGTGAATACCGATAGCAGATGTATTGACCCGGTTTCTGACCTAAGTTTTCATGGAGGGCTATTTCTTTTCACCCTTACAAAAACTTTTCTTTTTCATTCTTCAACCCCTTCTTTCTCCTTTCTCATTATACTCCTTTTTTCAATCATACCTAAGGACTTCTAATGCTAAGCTATTGGGATTGTCCTTGGGTAGATCCCTCCGGTTCTGGCGGATCATTGGACATAACCTAACCATAATCACCTTATTACTCCATGATTATCCTAGATTATTTGTCACATGCCATTAAACCTTGTGAAAATCTCTCAACGTGTTTATGAGAAAACATTTTGTTAACACATCAAGAGTTTTGCATTTTTGAAACACTCCCCCTTCACATGTGCTCATGCATTTTTGAAATAAATTGCACATGTTGGGTAAAGTTTGCACATTTGAAATGATCGATTTTCGATGAACATGACCTTCGCGAGACACGCTTACATCACTAGTTAGACTAGCTTGAAATTATTACCCGTCCCGGTCATATTCAAAGATCATCTCTCGAATTGGTACATTCAACTCAGACAAGTCCTTTGCGAGACACGTTTACATTAATGGATAACCATCTTGAAATTATTACCCGTCCCGGACTAGTCTTTTCGATAACGGACAGTTAGTTTCGTCAATTCGAGGGTTGTTCTGAGTCTTTTTGAAGCACTCATTTTGAGATTCAAACGACAAAAACTTCTTTTAGATCACATTTTAATCACGTCCTCTCCCCCATATATAAACACTTTATCTCCCCCTCAAAAATAGCATGAAGTGGTATTTTTGAAAACAGTTGATTAAAATGAAACGTTTTGTGGAGAGACGGACTGATTTTAGCATGAAAAAATGGAACATTTTTTCTTTTTATACTCCCCCTTCAACAAAGCATATTATTAAACATTTGAGTTTAAAAGCAGTTAAGGGTTTTAGAGGGAGTCATCTTGAGCACACAATTCATTTAAAGACTTTGAAAAAAAATCTTCCTGAAAACATTTTGATTAAGTGCTCAAGGTTTTTGCTTTTCGCAATTAACATTGCGAGTCCTGATCGAAAATAATCAGAAGTCATACAATGTAGCGCGGGTTTCGTACTGAAATGCACGAAAGCCGTATTGAAGAAAAATTTGAGAAACGACATGTTTTAGAAAAACATAAAAAATAACTCTCGCTCAAGCATCTGTAAATACCCGTATCATTGTTGAATGACATTTCTAAGTACGTACAGAATATCGATTAGACGAGAGACATGTCGTGAGAAGAATATTTTTGATTTTTGATGTTTTATATATATATATATATATATATATATATATATATATATATATATATATATATATATATATATATATATATATATATATATATATATATTTTTATGGCTTTTTCAAATTTTCTATTTATTTATTTATTTTTTTTTTATATTTTGATTTTTTTAAAAGGTATGTATATATTTACCAAAAATATATACATAAATATTTACAAAAAAAATGTTTACCAAAATATTTACAGAAATATTTACATGCGAAGCTTTATGAAGTAAATCATTGATATTCAAGAAGACTTTCTAACTCTACGGGAGTTAGGCTTCGCATTCCAATTCGACGAACTAAGTTTTCAAACCGCTCTTTTGGGAGGGCCTTAGTAAATAGATCGGCGAGCTGGTATTCTGTCTTCACGAAAAACAATTCAACAGTACCCTCTTCAACGTGCTCTTTTATGAAGTGATAGCGGACTCTAATATGCTTGGTCTTCGAGTGTTGCACTGGGTTGCACGAGATGGCTATGGCACTTTTTGAATCGCAATACAAAGGTATGCGGTTGAAAGAGAAACCATAATCTGTGAGTTGTGTCCTCATCCATAGAACTTGGGCACAACACGCAGATAGAGACACATACTCGGCTTCTGCTGTTGATAAAGCAGTGCAATCTTGTTTTCTTGACGACCAGCCTACGAGTTTTTCTCCCAGAAATTGCGCTCCGCCTGATGTACTTTTCGCTGTTACTTGGCATCCAGCATGATCGGCATCTGAAAAGGCAGTTAGTGTAAACTCCGAATCCTTCGGATACCAAAGTCCCATGTTAATGGTTCTTCGTAGGTATCTAAAGATCCGTTTAACCTCTTGGAGGTGAAGTTCGGTAGGCCTTGCCTGAAACCGTGCTAAAAAACACACAGCAAAATGTATATCTGGTCGGCTTGCAGTTAGGTACATGAGAGAACCAATCATGCTCCGATATTTCTTCGGATCCATGGGTTTCCCATATAGGTCAGCGCCAATCTTGGGTGAAGTGACCATAGGAGTACCAACAGAGTCGCAATTATCCATACCATGTTTTTTCAAAATCTCAATTGTATATTTAGCCTGATTAAGAAAAATTCCACGCGGGGATTGATGAATTTGTAAACCCAAAAAGAATTTTAATTCTCCCATCATGGACATTTCAAATTTGCTTTTCATGAGATTTTCAAAGTGTTTTGAATGTGTCGGATTAGTGGACCCAAATATTATGTCGTCCACATAAATCTGAACAATCAAAATATCATTTTTGTATTTTCTTGTAAACAAGGTTGGATCAATTGTTCCTTTGGTGAAATTATTTGACAACAAGAAAGATGATAACTCGTCATACCACGCCCGTGGGGCTTGTTTCAAACCATAGATTGCCTTCTTAAGCTTGTAGACGTATTCCGGATGATCTTTGTCAACGAAACCATCTGGTTGACTCACATACACTTCTTCTTTCAGAGTTCCATTCAAGAACGCCGTCTTGATGTCCATATGATAAACCGTGATGTTCTTGTGAGCGGCATAAGCTAAGAAAATCCTGACTGCTTCAAGCCTTGCAACCGGTGCGAATGACTCTTCAAAATCTATCCCTTCCTCTTGTCTGAATCCCTTTGCCACCAGACGAGCCTTGTTGCGAATCACAGTCATTTCTTCATCCTTTTTGTTTTTCCATAACCACTTAAGATCAATGACTAGTTTGTCAATTGGTCTTGGAACTAAATCCCATGTGTCATGGATTTGAAATTGAAGAAGTTCTTCCTGCATCGCTTCAATCCAGGCATTATCTGCCATTGCTTCCCGAATGTTCTTAGGTTCTATGAGACTGACTGAGCAGACATAGATGCACATGTCACAATCGGTATGAAGTTGTTTTCTCGTCTGAATTGGTCTTGAGGGTTCACCAATAACCTGTTCAATCGGATGGTCTTTTGTCCACTGTAATGTTGAAGGGTACCTTGGACTGAATAAATGTGTGTTAGTCGGTTCATGTAATCTGGAAGATGATTCACCAGATTCCGTTCCAAACGGGTTTTCAAAGACTTCTTCGTCTAACACAACATTATTTGGTTCTTGCTCATCAATTCTTGGTAGAACAATTTCAATGAATGGAGTTTTAGGAGTAAATGATGTTGATGACGTGGAGGGAGATGGTGCGTCAACTTCAAATGTTGTTGATGCATCTTGATTTTGTGGAGGTGGTGGTGGTTGTTGATGTTGAGTGGTTGCAGCGGAATGTTGGTTAGATGCATTTTTCGAAGCGCCACCATAGTATTCATCATACATGAACTCGAAGAAATTATCCAAGTCTTGAGTTGTGGGTTGTTCTGAATGAATTGATTGAGCTCCTTGAGGTGCGAGTCCCGAACTGATATGTCCGGAAGTCATCGGGTTAAGCGCGGGTTCTAGAGCGAGTCTCTCAGAAGCCATTTGTGAAATTTCATCAAACTTCACGTTCATTGTCTCCATGATCTTTTTCGTTCTCCTGTTATACACCCTGAATGCCCTCGAGTTTTCAGAATAACCAATGAAGATTCCAATATCACCCTTAGCCTTCAACTTTCCCAGATCTTCCCTGTCATTTGTAGGATAGCATAAAGCGCCAAATACATGAAGATAAGAAATATCCGGTTTTCGGTTGTTGACAAGTTCGTATGGGGTTTTATTGAATCTTGGATGGATTAGGGATCGGTTTTGAGTAAAACAAGCAGTTGAAACAGCATCAGCCCATAAGAATAATGGAGCACTGGAATAAATCAGCATGGTGCGAGCAGCTTCTACAAGGGTTCTATTCCTTCTTTCAACTACCCCATTCTGCTGTGGAGTTCTAACAGCCGATGTCTGGTGAGTAATACCAGTTTCTTCAAAGAATGTTCTTAACTCCTGATTGACAAATTCTGTGCCATTATCCGTTCGAACTATCCTAACTGGAGCTTGAAGTAGAACTTGAATCCGCTTCAGAAAGGCGATGATGGTGCTTGGTGCTTCATCTTTTGATCTCAAGAACTTTACCCATGTATATCTTGAATAGTCGTCAACAATTACAAGAATATACTTCTTCCCATTTATGCTTTGAACTCTCATCGGGCCACATAAGTCCATATGCAACAAATGCAACCTATCAACCGAACTAGGTACGGGTTTAGGTTTGAATGTTGCTCTTTTGCTCTTTCCTTGCTCACATGATGGACATAGGTGTTCTTTGGTGTATTTGAATTTAGGAAGACCGGAGACGATGTTGTCTTTGGCAAGCTTGTTGATCGTGTCAAAGTTCAGATGGGACAAACGTCTGTGCCATAACCAGGATTTTGTTTCACCTGCCCTGGTCATGAGACAAATTGGAGATGAAGAGGCCATTTGGTTTATGTCAATTGCATAGAGATTGGTGCCACGATTCCCAATTAAGAGATCATTCCCCACCAAATTCCTAACAAAGCAAGTGTTTCTCCTAAAAGCAACCTCTAAATCTGCATCACAAAACTGTCCGACAGAGAACAGATTGTGTCCCAACCCTTCGACATAGTAGACCCGTGTGATCAAGTAATTCCCAAACTGAAGATCACCATAACCCAGAATAGCTGCAACGTGATCATTCCCAAACCGTACAGTCCCCATGAACTGCCATACAAAGTTGATCAGCAGCTTCAGATTCCCGGTCATGTGCTTGGAGCAGCCCGAGTCTACGATCCAAAGACATATTTCGATAACCTGCCATGAACAGAAAACAATTGCATTTGGAAACCGTATTTCATTTGGTTCCATGGGTTAGGGGTAACACATGAACCACATACACAAAGATGGTTTAATTTTGTTCTAAGGGAACAACTTTTTGTTTGCCATTCTTACGTGTAAACTTTCTACCAGTTGGTTTCCATGCACACAGCTTAAGATAGTCCCTAGGCAATAGAGTACTAGATATGGTCCTAGATACAGCAATGAGACTGTTAAGGTATCTAGTCTTAGCACTAGTTCGTGTAGGAACATCTTTCTGTTCAGGCTTATCATTCACATTATTAGAAACAATATCATCACAAGCATTTTCAGACAAAGATTTTTCTTGCATTAAACAAACAGATTCATTACATGCATTCAAAACACTGGTCTGTTCATTACATCCAGATGATATTTGTTCCTTATTTGAAAGCTTTAAATTCCTAGGGTGTTCTTCTACTTCCTTGCATTCACTTTCAGAGACAGGCGATACTCTAGATTTCTTGATAGTGCTCCTAGACTTTCGCTTGCTCCTAGTGGTGCTTTCTAATCCTGTAGAAGGTGAGGCACACTCATTAGAATTTATGATGTTGTCCTGAGATGTTGTAGCATGCCTAGATTCATTTGGATTATCGTTCTTACTTTTGTCTAACACCCTAGATGTTTTAGGTTTAGAGGTAGACGCAGTAGTGGGACTAATCCTATAAAGGCCAGGTGCTATTACATTAGTGTTCTTGACAACAGCTTTCTCTTTTTGTTTCTCATTAGGCAAGGGGGTTAATGGTGCAATACCCGTAGTTTCCTCACCCTGCCTTTTTTGACTTGCAAGCTGAGACTTCAAAAGATTGATTTGATCTTGCATATTTTTGTAAGAGCGCTCATACGACAATTTGTCATACTTGCATTCTTCCTTTTTTGTATCAAGTTGTTTAAAATATGTGCAATTTTGTTTTTCAAGTTTCAAAAGCGCCTTTTCATATTTTTCAACAATTTGAGAAGTCTCAGCTCGAAGGGTTTCATCATCCTCAACAGAATATGTTTGGAAAATAATAGACATGATATCGGTCGATAGAGCTTCGAAAGAGAGAGAGTCATTTTGATGTTCCAAAACTTTTATGTGTTCCAAGTATTCATTTGCTTCCTTCACTAAGGATTTATGGTCCTTAACAAATTCTGCTGACTCTTTCAAAAGATTATTTTCCACATTTTGAACAACCGCATAGATTGCAGCAACATGTGGATTAATTTCCTCTTCAAAAATCTTTTTCAGTTCATCCTGAACACCCGGAAACCATTCAAACTTATTATTGTTAATTTTGGAAGCCACAATACGTTGAAGTTTCTCAATTCTCTGTTTAAGATCGACCAAATATAGTCTAGCTGCACTTGAATCATAAGTGTTTTTAGATGCCATTTGTTCGATGTTAGGCAGATGTTTTGAGACAGCTTTTTGTCTTGTGAAAACCACTGGTTTTTGAAAAAACAGAGGTGACTCCTTTTTAACAAGATGAAGACCATACTCTTTATGAAGCTTATTATAATCAATTGGTTGAATTTCTGGTTTCATTTGTTTCATTTTGATTCTACTCTTTTCAGAAAGTTCAATCGATTCATCAGAATCATGACCCGTTAGAGGATCATGCACATCATTTATAAGAGTACCATCATATAACACATTCTGTCCTTTCTGAGCTTTCTTGAGATTACAAGGGTTTTCATAACCGATAGCCACTTTCTTTATTGTATGTAAAATCGGGTTTGGATCGTTTATTAACAAGTTAACTGTTTGTGCAGAATGACCCGTTTTTACAAGCAACTCATCCAACTTTGCAATGGTTTCCTTTTTGTCATTGATCTCTTTAAGAAGATCCTTTTCACGTTTTAAAAACCTTTCATTCAACTCCTTCTTTTCTTTTTCAAGATTGGAATAAGTTGATTTTTGTTTTGAAAGTTGGTTGGTTAGTTCAGAAATTTCCTTGTTTAGAGATTTGATTTGATTGTTCAAATTAACATCTAGAGTGTTAAATTTGATTTGTAAACGTTTTTCTCTTAACTCAGAATCTTTTAAGCTAACCTCAAGTTCTGACTGTTTTTTGTTATGAAAATCATAAGCTCTTGCATTCACCTTATAACTCTCAAGCTCAATGGTCAATTTTTCATTCGCGGCCTTAACATCGCGATTGACCTTTTTGACCTTTTCTATTTCAACACTACAATTTTGCAATAATGATTCAAACATAGCACGTGTTTCCTCATCATTATCAGTATGCTGTGACTCGAATTCTTCATTAGGATCCATATCTGGAGTTTCCAAATTAGTATTACTACAACTTGGTTCGTCCATGTATGTATCATAAATGAGATTAGGAGTCTCAGGATGCTGTTCATTTTGAGGTGACATATCAAACATTTCATTATTGTGACATGTAGCATATGGTTGTACCTCAGAAACCGCATTAGTGTCAAAAGCAGGAGGTGCTTCTGAGTCTGTGTCGTACTTTGCCTCCTGGAGATTTGCCATAAAAATGCAGTTTGCATCGATGTCCTCTTGATCTTCTGAAGCATCCATAATAGCCATGAAGTCATTCTCTTCTGCACTCAACTGAAGCCCTGCCGTTTCCTTGTTTGCCAACATTAATGCTTTCTGCAAATACGCTGGATCCCTTTTATTCGGCTTGTCTGGACAGTTCCTAGCCATGTGACCAATACCCTGACAGTTGAAGCACTTCATCATATTTCCCTGATTTCTATTCCCAGCTCCCTGAGCAACATTACCAAACTGATTCCCAGCATTCTGTACCCTTTGATTACCAACAGTTGTACCCATCTGATTCCCTGCATACTGACCCATCTGATTACCAACATACTGCCCTGCATTCTGATTACCCATCTGAAATCTTGGAGCATATCCCTGCTGATTCCCATATCCCCCAACCATCTGTCCTTGCTGTCCCATGTTGAAACTCGGCTGTGCAATCTGCTTGTTGCGAGTGTTCGATGAGATTCGTTGATTGTTGTTGGTGGGTGTGGAGTAACGTCCTTGGAATGCTTTTGATAGGTAAGCAAAAGCTTGAGTCAAAGCAGCAGTTGACTCATCCTGATCATCTTGATCTGGGTGTTGTGGGTATTGTTGTTGTGGGATTACATGTTGTTGTTGTGGGTAGAATGGTGATTGTGGAATATACTGTTGTTGCATGAATTGCTGAGTGGATGATGATGATGATGGTTGTGCACTGACTGTTGCAGGTGAAGGTGATTGGACTATGAGTGCAAGAGGATCTTGTTGTTTTGCTTGCTTCTCTTTTCTGACTTCATTTGCCTCTGCTTGGTTTTGTTTGAGAAAATCATAAAGTTGATCATAGTTCACCTTGTGAAGGTCTTGTGTTTGGTTGACAATAGTAACATATCGTCCCCATTCTTCTGGAAGGTTGTTGATGACCTTGATGTTTTGAACAATTTGTTTAGGCGACAAATTGTTTCTGATCAACTCATTCATGAGAGTACAAAACCGTGTGTAGTAAGATTCAATCTGTTCAGCTGGTGTTGCTGTGAACTTCTCCCATTCAGTCAGAAGCTTGTTTTCCATGTCTTGAATGCCAATTTCTGTACCATGACAAAGACGTCTAACTCGATCCCACATTTCTTTGGCAGTTTGACAGCTATCTACAGCACAGAATATTTCTTGTGGTAAACCGAGTTGGATTAGATGCATTGCTAGGTGATCAGCTTCAATTTGCTTCCAATCTGCTTCAGTGTAATCCGATTCCTCTTTGGTTCTGTACGTTGGATCAACGGGAGGTTCTGCAGTAGGGTTTCCAGCTGTTTCTTCAATCTTACCAGGCTTGAATGGACCTTCTTTTACGGAGTTAACCAAGAGTATACCTTGTCCATTAGGTTTGGATCTCATATATCGAAGCATACGACTCGTCCATGGAAGGTAACCACCTTTTTCTAACATTGGAGGTCGGTTTTCTGAACCTGCGGCATGAATGTCCTGTTGTGTAGTCATCTTTAAAATATTGTGTATGATAAAGTGGATTTAGGATCTTTGCAACAAAGTAGGAGACGTTGTTGTTGAAGGTTGAACTTGGTTGTTGTTGTTGTGAAGCTTTGTTACGGTGGAAATTTTGGTCCGGAAACTTAAAACCTCAATAACTTCATTTTGGAGCGTTTTCAGGCCTCGAAACTTGGGTTGAATGAATAAATTTTTACACGTGGACTCACGGTCGTTTTGACAGGTGTTTCGCTGAAAACGGAGTTACGGTTCAAAAGTTATGATCGTTTGAAGTTTCACAGAAGTACGAGGGCCAAAACTGCCAATTCTAGAAGTTCCCAAAGGCTGCTGAAAAGTACAGGGACTGAAGATGACAATACTGAAAAGTTAGTTTTGTCCGATATCGCAATTGGTGTTTTGTCCGATATCGCAGTTGAGATAAGATATCGGATGACACTAACAAAAGCTCAATTGCGATAACTACTGAAAATGCCAATTGCGATATGTCAAATGCGAAAAGCCAAATGCGATAATCCAAATGCGATGGTCAACTGCGATGGTCAACTGCGATAAGCCAAATGCGATGCCTATCGCAATTCTAATACAAGAAATGCGATAATTCTTCGAATTGCGATAACCTCGACTGATCTTCTTCAATTGCGATAAAACGCAACTTTTGACCAAATCTCACCCACTTTTTGTTTTTTAGCTACTAGCCCATGCACTTCTCCATGCTTCTCAGTAAACTTTCTGCCACTTTTACTAACTTCTACTAACTTTCCCACCTCAATAATTCACCTTAATAAACAATTCATAAACAAATCTTATACAAGATTTGCTACCTTTCTTCGATCAAAGAAGTGAAGAACAAACCAAAAAACCAAACTTTCCTACCTGTAAACAAGTTAAACCTTGCTCTATGTATACCACTTGTAATAGCCAAAGCTTCTCCTCTTTATCACACAACACACTAGAACACAATGATGACTCACATATACATATTAAGAACAAGAAAGAGTAGTATGGATCATAGGCTAATTTCAGTCAAAGGTTTATTAGCTTTAGTGAAAAGGAAATAAACAATGACAAGTTTACACACACACACTCTCTTTCTACAAATGAGACACACTGATAAGAGTGTGTGTGTGTGCGTGGTTTTGTTGTGTTCACAGCCAACCAAAAGGCTTTGGTGGGCTTTCTATTGGACCTTGTAGTGGGCTTGATTAAAACATTACACTTATACATTTGTAACACTAATAAACTAATGCTACAAGCCCACTACTTTAACTACATATTACATGACACACTTAAGACATAAAAACTAATGACCATCACTTTTGCATTTATAAAATAAATGCTAACAATCCCTGGTGGCCCGCTTGACACTTTGGGAATGAGATTGCCATACCGTTACACCCTAACCATGGAAGTCTGCATCATTGTATTCTCAACTTTTTGGATCCTGTTATTTATTCTAATTGTTTATGTTATATATGTATGATAATCATGTTGTCAATTAGTTTGATGTGGATACTTACTTATATATGGGGAAAGCTTGGCTATAATTTTTGTAGCTAATTGTCTGCAATCCTTCACAAAAAATACACAAGAAATAACTCAGAGAACAATAAAAGGGACCCACAATTTGTAGCACAAAATTGTAGCTAATTGGCTCCACAAAAATTGTAGTTGATTTATTCCCTTTTATTAAAAGTCTCTAGCAAGAAACTAGAGTCAGAATTTAAAAGGTATTATTGCAAGCATTGACTGGATTTAAATTCCAATTGTTCCAAGATGGACGAATTAACTTACTTCTATGAAAAGTAGAAGTAACTTACTTCTATGAAAAGTAGAAGTAATTTAATTCTACTTTTCAGCCTAGCTGGTCAGAGGCACTCCTGGTTTTACCCAAGGTCTTGAGTTCGATCCTTAGAGATGGCAAGCCTTGGGGTTTTTCCCTCCGAATACTTGTAACGGCCCATGGTCAACATCTCGTTGTCTAGGGTACATACAATGCTTCACTATTATTCAGTGAGGTTTCCCAGATGTCGTATCCCGACTGAATGTTCGAAAAAAACTTCTATGAAAAACTATGAGACAAGATTTTGATATCATTGCCTAATGTATCTTTCCTGGTGGGTTTGGTGTTGAAGCAAATGCTATTCTCATAACGCCATATGATTGAAAAGTTGGTGTTATTAATGCATTAAAAATTGGTTTAATTAATCGTGCCATGAAGATCGCTTTGGTCCTCTCTAGGTTTGTCAATTAATCAGTTTCCCTGATTGAGTGTTCAAATGGTATAAGTTCAATGCAACTTGCCGTGATAATTCTTGCATCATATATATATGATTTAATGATTTATAATTCTAGACAATATGGTCCCTTGCAAGTTATTTCTTGCATACAGTTCTGACGTTCAAAACAAATAAAATGCATGGATAATAGGTTCCCTATCGTGTAGCATCTTATGAGGCGTGTAATTTTCCTCTTTTCTTTGCTCATTGATTGCCTTAATAGTGGGTGAAATTCTTTTGTGCCATGTTCTCATCCAATCTTTAACGCAATATCTTTCGCCCACTGTATAGCATGCTTGACGTGTAGCGGTCCCTGGTGGCCTGCTTGATACTTTGAGAATGATATTGCCATACTATTTCACCCTAACCATGGAAGTATGTATCATTATATTCTGAACTTTTTGGATCCTTTTATTCATTCTAATTGTTTAGGTTATATAAGTATGATGATGTTGTCAATTAGTTTGATGTGGAATATTACTTATATATGCTACGCCTATAGTTTGTTGCATCGAGTGCTGAATAAATATCCCATTTTAAAGCTGCTTGGACCTTGGTTCGACATACCATAGTTGTAGAAACCAAAATGCCAAAAGGGCCTTTCTGAAATTTACACCAGATATGTTATTTCCACGTTTACATGTTATAACATTAAGATACTTGCATCGCTTTCTACGGGTAACTCAAAATTTTAACTTATTACTATGTATAAAAAGTGTAGAAACAACCTTAATATGCATTTTATGTGACATTTATATCTTAGTTTAAAAATATACGATTGTTGGTCTCGAAATTTGAGTAAAACATGAATATGTTAAACAATTGAAAACAAGTTTTACACAAGACTCATTTGACATTAATAACACCATTCGTACTCTTCAACATTTATAATTCTTATTAGAAATTAATCAAAGAATTACAAGGGATAGTTGCGGAACACTATCCCGATTGAATTACAAATGAAACACTCCTATAAATGAATCAAAGCTTGCCAACTTAATTAGCTTATGATTCAAGGAGAGTAGGATTCTATCACTATAGTACATTTGTATTATTTTTTTGTGTTTAGAATATCTAAATATCTATCTATCAAACATTTTCTTATATAAGTGAGGATATAAGGGTAACATGTGATGTCTTCAATACGTGTCAAGTACATAATGGAGTACACTTTCCGTTAATGCTTTCATTATTGCAATAAAATAATCTTTATTTTAGAGAATAGTGTTGAAAATTGTTCCCACCTTTATACCAACTCCTCCTATTTGTTTGACTTGTAGTTGCTTTTAGAAAGTTTCCATCCATATTTCATGTTTGTTTATGAGATAGAGTAATCATAGTCAGGGAGATTTTGTTAGATCTAAGTGTCTCAAATCGTTGGAAAGTGCTCATATCATATTAAATAATTACACGACTGGAAATACGTGAGTCTATGGGTTCATACACGTATACACCAGGGTATCATCAATTATAATGTATTTAATATAATTATAGTAGTTATGATTAGTTATGTTAGTTAAATATCTCACAATCGCCTAACGGTAGTTAAGTGATTTTTTTAGACTAATTATTTGCTCTTGACACTATACAAGCTCCCAAGTTTCCTGCCGAGCACTTTTTCAAAGAAATTTTACCATTAAGAAGTAAAGACTTCATCCTCCTTTTCAGCAAGTTCCGAGCACAAACCTTGGGATGATTGTAAAACATGTGCTCCAGTCCACTTAATGTTCAGCTTTTCACATTGAACTCAGCTCCCAAGTTTCCTCAGGAGGGATTTGGGTGTCTTAGCATTCAGTAACTAAGTTGGACTTAAACCCATCCCTTTTGTAGACTTTATGATCAAGTCTCAAGCCAAACCCTTCGTCAAGTGATCAGCTAAATTATGTTGAGATCTAACAAACTCTATAAATACCACCCCATTCATGATAAGCTCACGAATCATGCTATGCCTGACACCTAAGTGTCTAGACTTCCCATTGTACATTTGGCTATAAGCCTTTGCCAATGTAGTTGCACTGTTAGACTCGCTTTTTTATAAAGATGTCGTCACTCTCGTGAATTGGACTAGGTTTGTATTAAGTAGCTCACGCAGGGACTACTTATGATTATTTGGCAAACTAGGGATGTAAAAGAGCCTATAAGTACCCACATGACTCTCCATGTGGGTGTGTGGGAGTATTGTTTCATTTCATTTGTTTCTTTTAATAAAGCAAACATTTGACCAGGATTCTCTCCACCCTCTCACTACTCTCTCTCTCTAAGATGAACACCTTCATCTTTAACAGCCAACCAAGGCCACCCGAACCACGAAATACATGAATCTTGGTCTCTACAATTGGTATCAGAGCAAACTTGGGAGATTCAAGGTGAATCGTGGTGTGTTTTAATTCTTTATATTCGGTTTGTTTTAAAAAAAATAACCAACTATTGTGTTTTTTGCTATTGTGAGACAGGTTTGAATTGTGACCAGCTGCTCTGATACCAATTGCGAGAGACCAAGATTCATATATTTCGTGGTTCGGGTGGCCTTGGTTAGCTGTTAAAGATGAAGGTGTTCATCTTAGAGAGAGAGTAGTGAGAGGGTGGAGAGAATCCTGGTCAAATGTTTGCTTTATTAAAAGAAACAAATGAAATGAAACAATACTCCCACACACCTACATGAAGAGTCATGTGGGTACTTATAGGCTCTTTTACATCCCTAGTTTGCCAAATAATCATAAGTAGTCCCTGCGTGAGCTACTTAATACAAACCTAGTCCAATTCACGAGAGTGACGACATCTTTATAAAAAAGCGAGTCTAACAATCTCCCTCCAAGATGTCGTCGCAAGTGAATGGTTACAATGAGACCTATAAACAATACAAAGTAAATTACAATAATAAACTTTTGCTGAAGTGCAGAGTCTCTGTAGTCTAGATTCTGAGGCAGACTTGAAGTTCTCTATTCCGAAGATTGCAGCTTCAATCTTTGGTGCTGACGGCACACATCCTTGTAGCTCTGAACTTCAACTGTAATGTACTAGTTAGGTTATTACTCCCTCCTAACTAGTGAGCCCTTTATTCTTTTCTGCTCCCTCCTGAAACGACAACTCTCTTTAGCCTTTTAAACACGCAGCGGAGACTGTAAGCACAATGGTTGTCGTTCGGGAGCATTAACATATCTCACAAAGTAATTTCATCCAAGTAGGTAATAAGCCGTACTTCTCTCTCCATTTCCTTTTCCCTCCTAAGGGCGTACTTCTCCCTCCTGATGATTGCGAGTCATCGTAATCATCATATAATAATGTACATGGCTTGGAGTACCTTGATCTTGAAGCAATACTAAATCCATGATAGCACGTCGACAACCCGTCGAAGCTTAATTATCGTGAGAATATGTTAAAAAAATACTCTCAATACATCTCTCAAACCAACCTTAAAATTCACCGGCTTCTAATAAATGACCACATGTAGAGACAACCCGATATGACCAAGTTGAAAACGAAGTAAACATCCCCCCTCAAATGTGACTTAATCTTGTACGATAATGTGACGAAGAACCTATACTGAGCACTACAACGTAACTCCTTACAGCATAGGTCGTTTCATATACCCATCCAACCTTCCTTAATAGTATATGAACATCTCTTGAACTATCCACATCTTTGTGTGTCACTGAGTACTCCATCTCAGTTTTGATAGTTAACTAGGTCTTCGTCCATCCACCCCTTGACCTATGAAAACTAGATAACTCAAGACTTAATCACTATACCCATGAGTGCCCAAACAAGTATCTCGAAAAGTCATGCAACCAACCAACCTCTAGACTTTGAGATAAATAAGTACACACGCACGAAAAATGTTACTTCAAAATCAATTCAATAATACCAATCTTCTCTCGTAGTCATTTTCTTAACCATAAGAGTTTTAGCCGTGAACGATGTATCCCCGTGATTTTTGCGATGGTATCCCTATATCCCTCTATTTTTTTATTTTTTTATTTATTTATTTATTTTTTTTGACATAATTTGAAATACACTAGGAAATGCCGTTACAAGAAAGCTAGAAAAATTTGAGTGTAACAGATTTTGACGCCAATTTTCACCTAGAAAATTCGAATTTTGACCAAAAATTTTGAATTTTGGGCCAAAATTTTCACTATTATACCAAAATTTGAATCTCGCGTAAAAATTGAACGTTTAATCACCTGAAAAAATTGAAGGGTGTCAAAGTGGAAGGATTATAAGTGAACATATTTATCAATTACGAAAGAAATGAATTGCGAGAGTAACAGTTGGCAATTGCGAGAAATTGGTGAATTTCGAGAAATTGCCCCAATTGCGAGAGAACTCCCCAATTGCGAAACCAATTGCGAGAAAACTCCATGAATTGCGAAACACTCCCCAAATGCGAGACAGTGTCAATTGCGAGACACAAAGGCAATTCCGAAATGAATTTCGAAAGACCAATTGCGATAGCAATTTCGAAAGTGTTGCAATTGCGAGAGATATGACCAATTGCGAGATGCAGTTGCAATTTCGAGGAAATGAGAAATTCCGAAACTTTTTGCCAATTTCTAGACAATGTGGCAATTTCGAGATTCTGCCAGCTTTTAGCCACTCTTGACTTTTTCACTCTTATCCAATAATGCATCAACTGTCACCACTAATATATGCCCAAACAAGTCATCTTCGCGGTAGGGTAGAAAGAAAGAAGATGAAATAAGTACACGCGTCCGTAATACCTTACTTCAAACCCAAATAAATAATAACGAATCATCCCCGTAGTCACAGCTAATAATTTAACCACTGTCATTTGATTGTGAATCTTGATCAGGATCTTTTTGGCTATACGTGGTGATTTTGAAGGTGCAGTCCGATAATATCATTTGTGATGTTGTTGTGAAAAATGCCATAAAATGCAATTCTAATGATGCCGGAAAATTTTGAGTTTAAGAAATTTTTACGCCGAAAATTCCCGAAAAAATTTGAATTTTGGCCAAAAATTTTGAATTTTAGGCCAAAATTTTCACACTTGTACCAGAATTTGAATCTCGCGTAAAAATGGACCGTAAAGTCTCCTGTGAAAAATAAATTTTACTCAACTTTTCCCGCCAAAAAACTTTTTTTTTTTTTTTTTTTTTTTTTTTTTTTTTTTTTTTGCGAAATGTTGTTCGATTGCGAGAGATTGTTGAATTGCGAAAGACAGTATCAATTTCGAAAGTCTGTTGCAATTGCGAGAAGGGAGTGCAATTGCGAGAAGGAGTGCAATTGCGAGAACTTGGACAATTTCGAAGGAAGATACAATTGCGAGAGAAAGCAGCAATTGCGATACAGTTTGCAATTGCGAAGAAGTGGCAATTGCGAGACCAGAAGCTGAATTGCGAGAGAAGTACAATTGCGAGAGAAGATTGCAATTGCGATACACCAATTGCGAGACGCACCAATT
This sequence comes from Artemisia tridentata subsp. tridentata, assembly GCA_021014915.2. Taxonomy (NCBI): domain Eukaryota; kingdom Viridiplantae; phylum Streptophyta; class Magnoliopsida; order Asterales; family Asteraceae; genus Artemisia; species Artemisia tridentata. The sequence goes on along the minus strand of CP139508.1, from coordinate 102,969,292 downwards.
CCGACAGAAACAGCAATTGCGAGACAGGTTTGAATTGCGATAGTGTAGAGACCTAGTTTCATATGTTTCGTGGTTCAGGTGGCCGGATTTGGTGAAAGATGAAGATGTTCATCTTTCTAGAGAGAGAGTAGTGAGAGGGTGGAGAGAATATGTCAAATGTTTATCTTTATTGAAAGTAAACAAATGAATGGTACAATAATCCCACACACCCACATGGAGAGTCATGTGGGTACTTATAGGCCCTTTTACATCACTAGTTTGCCAATTAAACATAAGTAGTCCCTGCGTGAGCTACTTAATACAAACCTAGTCCAATTCACGTGAGTGACGACATCTTTATAAAAAAGCGAGTCTAACAATCTCCCTCCAAGATGTCGTCACAAGTGAATGGTTACAATGAGACCTATAAACAATACAAAGTAAATTGCAATAATAAACTTTTGCTGAAGTGCAGAGTCTCTGTAGTCTAGATCCTGAGGCAGACTTGAAGTTCTCTAATCCGAAAGATCGCAGCATCGATCTTTGGTGCTGGCGGCACACATCCTTGTAGCTCTGAACTTCAACTGTAATGTACTAGCTAGGTTATTACTCCCTCCTAACTAGTGAGCCCTTTATTCTTTTCTGCTCCCTCCTGAAACGACAACACTCTTTAGCCTTTTAACCACGCAGCAGAGACTGTAAGCACAATGGTTGTCGTTCGGGAGCATTAAAATATCTCACAAAGTAATTGCATCAAGGTAGGTAATAAGCCGTACTTCTCTCTCCATTTCCTTTTCCCTCCTAAGGGCGTACTTCTCCCTCCTGATGATTGCGAGTCATCGTAATCATCAAATAATAATGTACACGGCTTGGAGTACCTTGAACTTGAAGCAATACTAAATCCATGATAGCACGTCGACAACCCGTCGAGGCTTAATTATTGTGAGAATATGTTAAAAAATACTCTCAATACGTCTCTCAAACCAACCGTAAAATTCACCGGCTTCTAATAAATGACCACATGTGGAGATAACCCGATATGACCAACTTGAACAAGAAGTAAACACCTCCCCTCAAATGTGACTTAAGATGAAGATGTTCATCTTTCTAGAGAGAGAGTAGTGAGAGGGTGGAGAGAATATGTCAAATGTTTATCTTTATTGAAAGTAAACAAATGAATGGTACAATAATCCCACACACCCACATGGAGAGTCATGTGGGTATATATAGGCTCTTTTACATCACTAGTTTGCCTATTGAACATAAGTAGTCCCTGTGTGAGCTACTTAATACAAACCTAGTCCAATTCACGTGAGTGACGACATCTTTATAAAAAAGCGAGTCTAACAGATAGAAAGTAGCAATTGCGAGAGATTAGTGCAATTCCGATAGATCTGAGCAATTCCGAGATTTTTCAACTTTTTGCCACTTTTGTAACCAATTCACGTATATCTCCAGCTGGAGGGAGATTGTTAGAAACGAAGCTGGACGATATTTACGTGAATTGGAATTAGACAACTAGTTTGCATTTAGTGCAAGGACCTATTGTGTAATACTCTTATAGTTGTCAAAGTAGGCATATAAATACCCTTCAAGTTGTCACAGAAATAATATCCAAAGTTTAACACTCCTCCTTCTCTCTAACTTCTCACTTAAATAAACATGGATCGATCATACTTTCATGAACCTCGACCTCCGGAAGGTCTGAAAAGAACGATTCTTGGTCAATACATAGTTGCACTATCACAACGGATAGAAATAGGTGTTATAGGTTTAGGCCACAAAGGAATCTCAAGAAGCAAGTTTTTCAACCATTCAGCTTCTTTACCAACAGCTGCTAAAGGCACAAATTCAAATTTTATTGTTGAACTGGTGATGCAAGTTTGCTTCTTGGATGCCCAAGAAATTGCACCTCCACCAAGTAGGAATACCCAGCCACTGGTAGACGAATTGTCTTCAGTGTTACTGATCCAACTTGCATCAGTGTATCCTTCTAACACTGAAGGATAACCAGTATATGAGAGACTATAATCCATAGTTCTCTTCAAATACTTCAGTACCCTCTGAATTGCTTGCCAATGCTGAGCACTAGGATTACTAGTATACCTGCTCAGTTTTCCCACTGCAAAAGCAATATCAGGTCTTGTACAAGTCATGGCATACATCAGGCAGCCAATCACCCTAGAATACTCAAGTTGAGATACAGCTTTGCCAGTATTAGGCATCAGCTTCTCAGTTGGATCCATAGGAGTACTCACAGGAGTACACTTAGAGTGGTTGAATTTCCTCAGTACCTACTCAATATAATGAGACTGAGTGATAGAAATTCCCTTACTCTCATGTTTGATCCTTATGCCAAGGATAACATCAGCCTCCCCCATGTCCTTCATGGTGAACCTTGATGACAATAATTCCTTTGTCAGGTCAACCTGATTTTGATCAGTGCCAAAGATCAGCATGTCATCAACATATAGACAAATGATGACTCCTTTACTAGATTCATCAAATTTGCTATATACACATTTGTCAGACTGTTTAAGTAAATAACCACTAGACAAAACCATTTCATCAAATTTTTGATGTCATTGCTTAGGTTCCTGTTTCAGTCCATACAGAGACTTAATCAGTTTACACACCTTGTTTTCATTTCCAGGCATTATGAAGCCCTGAGGTTGGTTCATGTAAACCTCCTCATCCAATTCCCCATTCAAGAAAGCTGTCTTCACATCCATCTGATGAATAATCAGTTTGTGAATAGATGCCAAAGCAATCAGCAATCTTATGGTACTGATATGTGCCACAGGGGCATAAGTATCAAAGTAGTTTATCCCTGACTTTTGTTTAAAGCCCTGAATGACTAGTCTAGCCTTGAACTTTTCAATAGTTCCATCTACCTTTATTTTCCTTTTAATAATCCATTTGCAACCCAGAGGTTTGCAACCTGGTGGTAGATCAGCCAACACTCAAGTGTTGTTGCCCGTTGTTATGACTGATAATCACTCTTTATCACACAATAAATGAGGAGTTAGAACACAAGAGAGATGGGACAAGATGTGTATATGGATCGATGTATATTTAGAGAGATATGAATGTTAAAGCTTTTCTTATTAATGCACACACAACACACCTGTGCACCACACTTCAAATGAAGAGATAAGTGCTTTATATAGCACTGCCATTTTGCCCTAAAGGCTTTTAAGTGGGCTCTTGGGCTTTTGACCATTGGGCTAGACATTTACATATAACACAATATCTAACATAAGCCCATAATACACAAAGTTCTAATAAAGGTGAATGACCATCACTTTAATACTAAAATTAAAGCTAACAATCTCCCCCTAAGGGATGGTCATTCAAAAGATGCACTACGTGATTAGATCTTTAGACTTCTGGGTCTTGAACTTTGTGATTCTTTGTTCCTTCATGCATTGTGATCTTCATCGTATCGACTTTTGGATTGTTCTTTGCCTTGATCAACATCTTCATGCATTCACAGCGTTATTTCTTCCAATTGTAGATGTTGAGACATACGATGATCGATGGACTTTCTTCAGTACCTGCATAAAACAGTTAGCAATAAATCGTCCAGCTCTTCCAGGTTCAGATCTCGTTATGACACTTACAACTTATGTTCTTTTTGGTGAACACAAGTGTATTTTATTGAAAGTGTACCTAAGAGATCTTTCATGAATCTCATGGCTCTAGACTCAATTATGTGCGATTTGGTTTTAGTCATCGGAGGCGTGGAGCAGAGTGCCACCTTTTCAATATCAACACATCTCGGAGTGAGAGGTCGATAGATTATGCATTGATCTCCGTGAGAAATGAAACAAATATCTTTTAAGAGATATCTAAGTGGCTAGGAGGGGTTTGTGCACCGCGTCACTGGGTTCATGACGTCTTGTCTTCAATATCAGTATCACCTTAGTAAGTACCGATAGCATATGTATTGACCCGGTGTCTTTCCTAACTTTTCATGGAGGGCTATTTCTTTTCACCTTTACATTAAACTTTTCTTTTTAATTCTTCAACCCATTCTTTCTCCTTTCTCGTTTGCTCCTTTTTTCAATCATACCTAAGGACTTCTAATTCTAAACTATTGGAATTGTCCTTGGGTAGATCCCTCCGGTTCTGGCGGATCATTAGACATTACCTAACCATAATCACCTTATTACTCCATGATTATCCTAGATTTGTTGATTGCATGCCATAAAACCATTTTGTGAAAAAATCTCTCAAAGCGTTTATGTATGAAACACATTTTTGGTTAACACTTCAAGAGTTTTGCATTTTCTGAAATACTCCCCCTTCACATGTGCTCATGCATTTTGAAATAAATAGCACATGTTGGGTAGAGTTCGCACATTTGAAATGATCAATTTTCAATGAACATGACCTTCGCGAGACACGCTTACATCACTAGTTAGACTAGCTTGAAATTATTACCCGTCCCGGTCATATTCAATGATCATCTCTCGAATTGGTACATTCTACTCAGACAAGTCCTTTGCGAGACACGTTTACATCAATGGGTAACCATCTTGAAATTATTACCCGTCCTGGACTAGTCTTTTCGATTACTGACATTTAAGCTTCGTCAATTCGATGGTTAAACTGAGTCTTTCTGATGAGCTCCTTTGAGATTCGAACCATGATCACATTTTAATCCCATTTCTCCCCCTCAAAAATAGCATTTCGATGGTATTTTTGATACCGTTTGTTTTTGAAAGCTAATAGGGAGAAACGTTTTTGCATGAACTTTTTGGAACAAATTTCTTTTTGGAATACTCCCCCTTAAAACTTGCATTGGTTGTGACATTTTTGTAAATTTTGAAGCAAGTGGGGAGTAACGATTTGAAAAATCTTAAGCAAAATTTTTGAAAAGATTTGAAAACCTTTTGAAGAATATTTGAATAAAATTTTGCTTAAGATTAAGAAGTTTGGTTTGATAAACTTTGCATGAAAACTTCTTTTTCTTTTTAGGATTGTTGCAATAAAGCGTACAACAGGGTCCTTTCTTTGAAAAACGGGTTATGCACTGTTATGTGCGCATAAGCCAAAATGTTGAAGCTCGGGTTGTAAGCTGAAATACTTACAAGCCATTTATTTTTAGGATAAGCGCTCGAAATTTTTGATGAAGCACTTTCCTTTCTTTGAAGATCGGGTCCTGAACTGATGTGTTCAGAAGCCATTAAATGAAGCTCGGGTTTTGAACTGAATTGAACAAAAGCCATCTTGACCAGATTAGACAACAACTTTTGGAACCCATTTGAGCACTGCACCAACGGGTTTAACATGTTTTGCAATCCATTTGTAAGTTGTGTCAATCTAGTTCAAAGAAGTTGAATTCCAACGAGGACTGAAAACTGGTTTTTCATCAGGAAATAACACTCGTGGAATCAACGGAGATTTAAAATCCTTTTTCAAAGCAGAGTCATTCTTGGTTTGCAGCGGAAGTTTTTCAGAGTTTGAAGGACTTTGCTTTGGTCTCCACATTTGCCTTACCCGTGTAAAGCGAGATTGTGGAGTTTGAAATCTTGAAGTCTCTTCATGAGACATGTTTGACCTTGAAAGCTTTGGAGGAGTAGGTGTTTCAGAAAATCGTGGTTTCTTTGAAAACATCCTTCCTTTTTGCAAAGAATAGGTTGTAAACTGGGAAACCTTTTTCGAAAATGGTTTTGAAGATTCACCCTTGCAAACCTTCTTCAAAGCACTACCCTCTTTGGGAAACTTGGTTGAAACAGGAGATTTTCCTTTTGAACGGTTAAGATCATCAAACTTTGTTTTCAAGGCATTGTATGATGATCGCAAATCACTGTATTCTTTTTGAAGAAGATCTTGAGATGCCAATTTAGATTCCAAAGAAGCAATTTGTTTCAAAAAATGATCTTTTTCAGCTTTTGAATCATCTATTTTACGAGCCAATTTTCGTTCGAAAACAATATTTTCTTTTTCATGTTTTTCAAAATATGTTTCGAATTTGTTCGTTTTGTTGAAAAGATCAGTTTTGGCATCCTCAAGATCATTTGTGCGTTGAGCTAAAAGCGTTTCAAGCTCAAGCACTTTTGTTTGAAACACATGATTTGCATTGTCTGTTTCAAAATCTGAAGAAGTAGAATCAAACAGAGGATTTGGATAGGAAACTTTTGTAACTTGAGGCTTCAATACTTCAGACTCCTTTTGTTTCGTGTTTGATTTTTGATTCAGAACACGTGATGAAGCGAAAAGTGTACCGCTTTTAAGGGGTCATTTAAGCCCTAAATCGTATTTATTTGATCAAATATTGCCCTAAATCGTTCCTTTTGTCATTTTAGGTACTTTTGAGGAGAAATCTGGAAAAGGAGGCATTTTGGACGTTTTTGGAGCATAAAAGTGAAGAAAATGACAAAGTCTCAAGAATCGGCTAAAAGTTACTCTTGACGGCGTCAGACTTTACTCTGGACGGCGTCATGCCTTGGCAAGAAAAGTTGGACGTGAAATTTACTCATGATGAGCCAGTGAAAATAGCATGTGAATTCTGACGGCGTCACGCTTTAACTTGATCAAGGGCGTCACGGCTTAAATCCAAAGGGGACGGCGTCACGTTCAAGGTTCGACGACGTCAAGCCTTGATAAGCCAGAATGGATTTTTGAAGAGCTAAAGAGGGACGGCGTCAAGAAGGTCACCCGGGAACCCTAGAAGCGGCGAGGTGACGGCGTCACACTCCATAAGGTGACGCCGTCAGATGTAAAAATCTATATATAGTTTTCTAATTTTTTGTCATTAGGGAGAGCTTAGTGTGTGGAATTTTGGGAGAAAACCCTAGGACGATTTTAGCTTCTTTTTCAAGGCTTTTTGCCTTGAGATCTTCCATGTTACATTGAAGATAAGTTATCAATTAATCATTCAATATGTCTATGTGTTGTTTGATTTTATCTTATTCTTGTCTTTTGATTAACATGTTAGGCTAAATTTATCTTGTGTTTGCTTAGATCTAATGAAACCTAGCTATTGATTATTGGTTGTTAGTGTGTTATTAGTTGTATTGGATGATTGTTTATCTATGTTAGGCTTAAGAAAACTGGCTAACTTCCTATTCGGTAACTTGCTTGAACGTCTTAAGAAACATGAACCAAATGCGTACTAAAGGTTTTTATGGTTGTATTTAATGCACAAGCGAATTCTAGTGATCCCATGTTAGGAGCTTCCTAGCCGGCTCGACATAGGAGTGAAGTAGGAGCTTGTAGAGTTGGGGAAGTAAGTACGCCACCCCACGAATGGTATTAAGGAATACACCCGTCATCCACGCGACTAATACACACTAATTAACCGGTAAAAGATAGTTAGGGAGTAAGGAAATCTAAGTAAACACATTTCTCTACACATAAGTTTCTCACCAAACTTTTCATTTTTGTTATTTTATTTTATTTGCATTCGTAGTAATTTGGGTTAGTTGACTAGCAACTAATTCCGCCCACTCCTTCAAACCCGAGATTTTACTTGCTTTCATAAAATTATAAAAACATAAAAAAGAATCTTCCTCAACCCTTAGACCTAATTAAAGTAGTCTTTCACACCTAACGAACACTATTCCCTGTGGAGAACGATCAATCCCCCGTACTTACCACTACACTATACTACATCGGTCAGGTACACTGCCTGGTGGGGTTGTAAGCCTCTTGAGATCCCTCGAGAGGTAAAACCTGTTGTAAGGTTACAAAATCACGCATCAAGTTTTTGGCGCCGCTGCCGGGGAATAGTTATTGTTTAGGTTGAATTTTTATTTCTATTAGGTCTACTCACTAGATTCCTTTCTAGTGAGATTTTTATTTTATTTTTCTAGGTTTTCTTTAGTCTATCTATTTTCTTCGTGTCTTTGTTCGTAACCATACCATCCGACATCATGGAAGATGGTAATATCCTTAACCCCCACAACCCACCACCACAACAACCACCACCACCTCCTAGAGCCCGCACTTTAGGAGGATATTCCCTAATTTTGGATGATGACCCCCCTAATCTTAGAATCACTAGGAGCCGAAGCTCGATAAAAACTCTTGCCACACCCTATGCTGAACCCGAAAGGGAAATGCATAAATTAAGGCGACTCCACCAAGCGGCTGAACCATCCACGATCAATTTTGATGATGCCCTCTCCGAGGAAGAATCCAATCATCATTCTACACCTCCTAGCCCTCAACCCAATCACGATATGGAAGTTCCCGAAATCCCAATCCCTAAATGTCTCAAGGACTACTCTTCTCCCACCCCTCGTGGTTTTTCCAATGCTATCGTTTTTCCAAATGAACACACGGATGGGGTCTTGCGTGCAACTGATATTTGGCTGGTCCAAAGTGTATGCAAGTTTCACGGATTGAAAACTGAAGATCCAATCCAACACATCAAGGACTTCCTGAAAATAGTGGATACCCTCCATACGGACGGAGCCACTAGAGATACCTCCCGGTTGCGATTCTTTCCCTTCACCCTTCATGAAAGAGCCGGAGACTGGTATAACCAACTTCCTTCCGAATCCATCTTCACATGGGAACAGCTTATCTCAAAATTCTATGAGAAATTCTTTCCCATAGGAAGAACTTCAAAGTTGAGAGACGAAATCCTCCGCTTCCATGTTGGACCAGCAGAACCTATTCACAAATCTTGGGTTAGATTCAAGGATCTAATTAGACAGGTCCCTCATCATGGCATTGAACTCTGGCTTCTTGTCCAAATCTTTTATGACAGTGTCTCCAAAAACGACCAATTGGGCATTAATAATTCATCAAAAGGAAAAATAGCCAAACTAAGCGTTGAGGAAGGATGGAATAGAATTGAGGAATACGCGAATGATCAAGACGATACCTGGGATGAACCCGATTCGATCATGAGCGTTTCCAAGATCATGAAAGAGCCTCCTTTTGCTAGCCGGGTAAGTAGATTGAATGATCAGGTATCTTATCTAGACAAGTCGCAACCAACTAAGCGGTTATCAAACCCATACTTGATCTGTGATCAATGTGGTGGCCCGCATGAAGTGGAGGAATGCGAGGATGATACCACCACCGAACAAGCATGCTTGTCAAGCCACGACATCTTCGATGATCCTTCGCTCTTAACTTTCTACCAAAACAATGATTTCACCCCTTGGGGAAATCTTGTGAGAGAAGAGGGAGGAGGAGAATATCCTGACTATAAGGTTAGGAGCACTTTTGAGGATGATCTCGAGCATTTCACGTTTGAAAAGAATCTGCAACTAAATGGTCTTGACAACTTTATCAATAGCCAACAAACCAACGTGAAGGCCAAATTCGCAGAACTCAACGCCACTCTCGACGGCCTTGGCGAACCGCAAAGAGATCCTTTACTCGCCATCACTACTCGTGCTGGAACAACTACTAAGGATCCACCCTACCCAGCTCAACCATCTAACGTCATGGAACCCAACACCCCTCATGAGGAGAACGATAATGTGAACGACGAAAATTCTGAGCAAACCCCTCCAGTAACTCCATCCCCACCTACTCCTGCCAAACAGCCCCTTAAAGTCCCATACCCATCTCGCCTCAAGAATCAAAAGGTCGAAAGTGATAATAAAATATTCTTGTCATATTTGAAGAATTCGGTCGTCACCATACCCCTTCTTGATGCATGTTATCATATGCCCAAATATAGTACATACTTCAAGAGGCTGCTCACCAACAGGAAAGGGCTCGAGGGTCTTGTAACCTTAGGAGAAGAATGTTCTGTGGTGACCCAACGGGGGCTACCAAAGAAGGTGGACGACCCAGGTAGTTTCACCTTGCCCTGTTCAATTGGATCTCTTTCAGTCAAAAATGCTTTAGCCGACTTGGGAGCAAGCATCAATCTTATGCCGCATTCCCTGTTCCTCAAGCTAGGGTATTCTGGGTTGAAACCAACCCGTATGAGCATCCAACTGGCCGATAGATCAGTCAAGTACCCCTTAGGAATATGTGAGAATGTGCTGGTTAAGGTAGGGAAGTTTAAATTTCCAGTTGACTTCGTCATCCTAGAAATGGAAGAAGATGATCTTGTGCCCATCATTCTAGGAAGACCCTTCCTTGCAACTTCTCGTGCTGTTATTGATGTTCATGACGGCAAACTAACCTTACGAGTGGGGGCCGATAGCTTAACCTTCGACATCAAGGACACAATGAATCTTTCTCTCGAAGCAGATAATCAACTGTATTTCATCGAAGAAATCGATGAACTATCCGACGAGATTGATAATTGTGTGGATGAACAGGTGGAAGCTGGTTGGTTGCGAGATGAAGCTTTCTTACCCATCTTAGAGGAGGAGAAGGCTATGGATGTGAATGCAGTCTCCTTCTATCCCAGACAAGAAGTCGAACAGCTTGAGCTTCGTAAACCCGAGAACAAACTCAAACCTTCCATCATCGAGCCACCTGCGGTAGAACTCAAGGAACTCCCAACCAACCTTGAATATGCTTTCCTCCAAGGGGAAGATCAACTTCCGGTAATCATAAGCTCTTCTTTAAAAAGTGAACAAAAGGATAAACTCTTAGGAGTTTTAAAAAAATATAAAGGAGTTATAGCATGGAGTGTAGCCGATATCAAGGGTATTGACTCTACCTTTTGTACGCATAAAATCCTCATGGAGGAGGATTATAAACCCACCGTGCAACCTCAAAGGCGAGTAAATCCCAACATAAAGGAAGTCGTAAAGAAGGAAGTCATTAAGCTCCTAGATGCAGGACTAATTTACCCGATTTCGGACAGTCCATGGGTAAGTCCTGTACAGGTTGTACCAAAAAAAGGAGGAATGACGGTGGTAAAGAACGATAAGGATGAGTTAGTACCTCAACGAACAGTAACTGGATGGCGTGTGTGCATCGATTATAGGAAGTTGAATGATGCAACCCGAAAAGATCATTTCCCTCTCCCATTTATCGACCAAATGTTGGAAAGGTTAGCAGGGCATGAGTACTACTGCTTCCTAGATGGGTTCTCAGGGTATTTCCAAATCCCTATCGCTCCTGAGGACCAAGAAAAGACCACGTTTACATGCCCTTATGGCACCTTCGCCTATAAGCGAATGCCCTTTGGACTATGTAACGCCCCCGCCACTTTCCAGCGCTGCATGACGGCAATCTTCCATGAGTTAATGGAAGACAGCATGGAGGTCTTTATGGATGATTTTTCAGTCTTTGGAAACTCTTTTGATCGCTGTCTTGCTAACCTTGAGAAAATGCTCAAACGTTGTGAGGAGACCAACTTGGTACTAAACTGGGAAAAGTGCCACTTTATGGTAAAAGAAGGGATTGTGCTGGGGCACAAAATTTCAGGAAGTGGAATCGAAGTAGACCGGGCAAAAATTGAAGCTATATCCAAACTTCCCTATCCAACAACTGTCAAGGCAATCCGTAGTTTTTTGGGTCATGCTGGCTTCTATAGGAGATTCATTAAAGATTTCTCAAAGGTAGCTAAACCAATGACTCAGTTACTCATGAAGGATGCCCCGTTCGACTTCTCTCAAGAGTGCAAGGACGCCTTCGATCTATTGAAGCAGGAACTTACCCAAGCTCCAATTATGGTTACCCCTAACTGGGAGTTACCCTTTGAAATCATGTGCGATGCTAGTGATTATGCTGTTGGAGCAGTATTAGGCCAAAGGCTTAACAAACACTTTCAGCCAATATACTACGCTAGCAAAACCATGAATCCTGCTCAAGAAAACTACACTACCAGTGAAAAGGAATTACTAGCCGTGGTATTCGCTTTTGATAAATTTCGCCAGTATCTTGTCCTTTCTAAAACGGTTGTTTTTACGGATCATTCAGCTATTCGATATCTTTTCGCTAAACAGGATGCTAAACCACGGTTACTTCGTTGGATCCTACTATTACAAGAGTTCGATGTTGAAATTCGTGATAAGAAAGGAGCAGAGAATCTTGCGGCTGATCATCTCTCTCGTCTCGAAAACCCCAGCCTCGCTGAATCTGACAAGAGTGAGATTCGGGAAACATTTCCTGAAGAGCAGCTCATGTTAATAAATGATTCTGAACCTTGGTATGCGGATTATGCTAACTACCTGGCAAGTAGAGTCATTCCTGAGCATATGAGCAGGCATGAAAAAAGGAGGTTCTTTAATCAATTAAAGTACTACTTTTGGGATGAACCCTTCTTATTTCGAAGATGTCCAGATCAGGTAATCAGGCGTTGTGTTTCGGAAAGAGAGGCTGTCAGAATTATGAAAGAGTGTCATGCAGGTCCATCTGGAGGACATCACGGAATAAGCACTACTGCACGAAAGGTCTTCGACGCGGGATTCTATTGGCCTACAATATTTCGTGATGTGAAGGGAATGATACAAACTTGTGACGCATGTCAAAGAGCTGGGAATATCTCTAGGAGGGATGAAGCCCCACAGAATTATATACAAGTTTGTGAGGTTTTTGATGTTTGGGGAATTGATTTCATGGGACCATTCCCATCTTCTGGAGGGAATGAATACATCTTGGTGGCCATTGATTATGTTTCGAAATGGGTGGAAGCACAAGCCCTTAGGACTAACGACGCTAGGGTAGTCATTCATTTCTTAAAAAAATTGTTCGCTAGGTTCGGAATTCCGAAGGCTCTTATTAGTGACAGGGGAACCCATTTTTGCAATTCACAAATGGAGAAAGTCATGAAAAGATATGGAGTCTCTCACCGATTCTCCACCGCTTACCATCCTCAAACAAACGGTCAAGTCGAGAACACTAATAGAGCCATAAAGAGAATTTTAGAGAAAACGGTTAATCAAAACAGAAAAGATTGGTCTTTTAAGCTCGATGAGGCTTTGTGGGCATTTCGAACCGCCTATAAGACACCAATCGGGACAACCCCGTTCCGTATGGTATATGGCAAAGCATGCCACCTTCCAGTAGAACTGGAACACAAAGCATATTGGGCACTTAAGGCTTGTAATTTGGATTATACAGTTGCGGGAACAAATAGATTCTTGCAGCTCCAAGAGCTTGATGAATTGAGATTAGAGGCTTATGAATCTTCCATCACATACAAAGAGAGGGCGAAAAGATGGCATGACCAACGGATTAAGAGACCCAAGGAGTTTTCAGAAGGAGACAAGGTCTTATTATATAATTCTCGCTTAAGGCTATTTCCTGGGAAACTTAAATCTAGATGGTATGGACCTTTTACTGTAAGGAGCTCCTCTAAAACCGGAGTCGTTGTGTTAATTGACGACGAGGATAGAGAATTCACTGTGAATATTCAACGAGTCAAGCATTATCAAGAGAATGGTAATGAAATGATCAATGAGGAAGACATAACTTTCGATGAAGAAGTCACGTAATGTACGTGACTTTGAGTCTAGCTACAAGACTCGTTAATAAAGAAAAGCGCTTCTTGGGAGGCAACCCAAGCTTTATTTGCTTTATTTGCTTTGTGTATTTATTTATTTGTTTGTTTGATTTTATTTTTCGTATGTGTGTTTAATTTTTATCATTATTGATTCATGTTAAAAAGTAATTTGTGAAAATGCTTTATGTTGTTTTTAACTTCGTCTTAACTACATGTAAAGGTATTTTGCAAAAAAATAAGTGTAAGGGAAATCTAAATCGGTTTATTAGAACACAAATGAACATGAATCGTAATAATAATAAATTAGCATACATATTCGTAATTGTTTGAGTCAAATGCTTGTATCGAGTCATAATGATGTTTTGCAGGATTTCCAGGAAGTAAGGTAAAGGTTTTTCCAGAAATTTTCCGGAAACTTAAAATGAAAATTTTTGTCAGGTCATTTCTGACGGCGTCAGGGGTTATAACCTGACGGCGTCAGATTTAATTTCCAGAAATTTTTGAAAGTTTTGTTTTCATAAAAAGTTTTTATTAAAATCTCCAACTTATAATCTCCAGGAATCTGCAAAATTATCATTCCACAAGCATTATATCCTTATATATAGATTTTTCCCGCCGATGTTATGCAGGTTTTCGTGTTTGTTTTCTCAGGTTTAACAGGTTATTTTGGACAAGGAAATGTTTTGAATCAAGCTTGTGGCGATGCATTAGTCATGGAGCTTCAACATTCTCTTTGGAGGAAGATTTAACCGTGTAATTTCATTATCCACCGAACGAATCAGGGGAGTATTTGATTTCATTCTTTTACTTTTTGCTTTTACATCTTGTTATTTGAACATTGGGGACAATGTTCATCTTAAGTGTAAGGGGAGGGTAAAAGTACGATTTTAGAGAATGCCATTGCGCTTGATTTTTGTCTGTTTAATAGTAGATGTGTAATAAAACTGAGAGAAATACTTGTTAAGGTAATTTTAGTGCCAAATTTAAAATTTTTTACAACATATAGGAGTGAAACTTTGATCTTAATGAGCGTCTCACGGATAGGAGTTATATGACTAGCACAAAAAGCCGTACCACTAAAAAAATTTTCCACCCCAAATATGTGAGGTTCGCCCTAGAATTGGTAGGAAAAGCATTTATGCTATGATGTGTGTACCGGTAGCACTTAGATTCTAGAACTTGCGTTAGGACCATTCCGAGGCCACAAGTGAGACTACATTCGTGTAGTTAGATTTACTACATGATAAGAGGCATTAGGATTAACCCATTGTTTTACACCTGTGTTTTTGTTATAATTACTTTGGCTACATTGGTCAAGTAATTCTCCCACACCCTTTGCGTTGTACTCATTTTTAGTACACGATACCCCTAGTACACCCCTCAGAGCCTATCTTTTCGTTTCGACCTTTAAGCATTTTACTTAAAGGAAGAATTTGTTACACCCCACTTAAATGTACACCCAAATCGCCTTAGCCTACCTTGTATGCACTCATTTTTAGTGCATTATTGTTACAACATTTGTTTAAACCCAAGTTAATTATCTAATTGATTACATGGTTGCTAAGTCGAGTCATATCCTTGTACATATTGTTTTGGGACGATTGGGACTCATGGGTAAAGTACTAGTGTAATGGAGTAATGGGGAAGAACATCATTTATTACCCCCATATGTGCTAAATGTTTTAAAAGTACTCCAAGTTTTTCAATTATCTTAATTCGAGTCATTAGATTAGTATTTGTAAAGTTATGTAAAAGTTCAAGTGTAAGGGGGATGCAATGCCCCTATGATGTATTATTTTGGATGGTAGGGCAAAAGTGTATGCAAAAAAAAAAAAAAAAAAAAAAAAAAAAAAAAAAAAAAAAAAAAATCAAAAAATCAAGAAAAATACAAAAAAATGAGAAAAAGAAAAGTAAAAAAAAAAAAAAAACATACGGACTACCATCCCGTTTCATTTTATGTTTGTTTTATGTTTTTGTTATTTTGTTATTTCGTTTCTAGCTTAAGATCGAGTCTAGTCTTGGCTTAGCAACATTGTATAGTACATGTAATTGATCAAGATCTTTAACTAGCCACCAGTAAAATATCCTTTATCCAACAAAACCGTGTTTTCCTTTTCCCTACACCTAACGTTATAACCCATTTAAAAGCCCTCTTTGATAGTTTATCTTTGGTGCTTACGCCTAGTGGAGGAGGTTTTCGATCCTTTCCCAAGCCTATGGTAATCTATTTGCTATGACAGGTAGTGAGAGATATTATCCGTTTTCATTTTTTGAGATTTATTTTGATGACACTTGAGAGATGTGAGTATCTAAACACTACTTGTGAGGTGCTAGTTTGTAATCTCCGTGCTTATTATGATTAAAGTGGAACGATCATTTGTTGTAATTACTTTTATATTAGCATTAAATGACCCCTAACTTGTATTTTGATTAGAATAAAAGCGCATTTGCTTGAGGACAAGCAAATCTCAAGTGTAAGGGTATTTGATGAAGCGAAAAGTGTACCGCTTTTAAGGGGTCATTTAAGCCCTAAATCGTATTTATTTGATCAAATATTGCCCTAAATCGTTCCTTTTGTCATTTTAGGTACTTTTGAGGAGAAATCTGGAAAAGGAGGCATTTTGGACGTTTTTGGAGCATAAAAGTGAAGAAAACGACAAAGTCTCAAGAATCGGCTAAAAGTTACTCTTGACGGCGTCAGACTTTACTCTGGACGGCGTCATGCCTTGGCAAGAAAAGTTGGACGTGAAATTTACTCATGATGAGCCAGTGAAAATAGCATGTGAATTCTGACGGCGTCACGCTTTAACTTGATCAAGGGCGTCACGGCTTAAATCCAAAGGGGACGGCGTCACGTTCAAGGTTCGACGACGTCAAGCCTTGATAAGCCAGAATGGATTTTTGAAGAGCTAAAGAGGGACGGCGTCAAGAAGGTCACCCGGGAACCCTAGAAGCGGCGAGGTGACGGCGTCACACTCCATAAGGTGACGCCGTCAGATGTAAAAATCTATATATAGTTTTCTAATTTTTTGTCATTAGGGAGAGCTTAGTGTGTGGAATTTTGGGAGAAAACCCTAGGACGATTTTAGCTTCTTTTTCAAGGCTTTTTGCCTTGAGATCTTCCATGTTACATTGAAGATAAGTTATCAATTAATCATTCAATATGTCTATGTGTTGTTTGATTTTATCTTATTCTTGTCTTTTGATTAACATGTTAGGCTAAATTTATCTTGTGTTTGCTTAGATCTAATGAAACCTAGCTATTGATTATTGGTTGTTAGTGTGTTATTAGTTGTATTGGATGATTGTTTATCTATGTTAGGCTTAAGAAAACTGGCTAACTTCCTATTCGGTAACTTGCTTGAACGTCTTAAGAAACATGAACCAAATGCGTACTAAAGGTTTTTATGGTTGTATTTAATGCACAAGCGAATTCTAGTGATCCCATGTTAGGAGCTTCCTAGCCGGCTCAACATAGGAGTGAAGTAGGAGCTTGTAGAGTTGGGGAAGTAAGTACGCCACCCCACGAATGGTATTAAGGAATACACCCGTCATCCACGCGACTAATACACACTAATTAACCGGTAAAAGATAGTTAGGGAGTAAGGAAATCTAAGTAAACACATTTCTCTACACATAAGTTTCTCACCAAACTTTTCATTTTTGTTATTTTATTTTATTTGCATTCGTAGTAATTTGGGTTAGTTGACTAGCAACTAATTCCGCCCACTCCTTCAAACCCGAGATTTTACTTGCTTTCATAAAATTATAAAAACATAAAAAAGAATCTTCCTCAACCCTTAGACCTAATTAGAGTAGTTTTTCAATCCTAACGAACACTATTCCCTGTGGAGAACGATCAATCCCCCGTACTTACCACTACACTATACTACATCGGTCAGGTACACTGCCTGGTGGGGTTGTAAGCCTCTTGAGATCCCTCGAGAGGTAAAACCTGTTGTAAGGTCGCAAAACCACGCATCAACACGTGAGCGCTTGATTGAATTAAACAGGTTTTTGTAAGTCTGTTTCAAATGCTCATTTTCTTTTTGTAATGATGCCACAGCATGTTCCAATTCAATATTTTTTGTATCAATTTCGTCCAAATCAAAGTTGATTTTGGCATCATCACACTGTTCTTCAAAAATTTGTTCCTTTTTAGAAGAAGCAATTCTTTTTGACAATTCTTCTTTGACTTCAGCTACTTCTTTTGAAAGTTCAGTGATTTTTCTTTTGAAACAAAGATTTTCAGACTTCAAAAAATATGTATGGTCAGAATCCACATTCTCATGCTCATGATTGACATACACCGACTTGAGTGACTCAATTTGATTTGTGAAAAATTCTTTTTGAATATCAAGATTTAAGCATTTTGCATCAAATTCATCTTCGAGAGAATGGACGTACTTTAAATCTTCTCTCATTTCAGTGACAAGAAATTTTTCAAAGTGTTCAAAACTGAAATTGATGTTTTTCACAAGAGGTTCAATCTCATCTTTTAAATACTTACAGACTTCCCTTTTTAGCCAAGCGTCTGATGACATGAGACGATTGTAGTCACTTTCGGTGTATTGTTGTTTTGACCAAATGACCTTTAACGTGTGCTCAATGTGATTTTTAAGATTACAAAACTGTTTCCTTGCTTTATTTTGCCATAATTTAGCATCATAAGTAGCAAGTTGAACTTCTTTGAAAAATCTTTTCACATTTGTTTCTTTTCTTTTTAAAGGTGGTTTTGGTATTTCTGACAATTGTATACAACCATACACAAAGCCTTGGTACGAGAGTGGGCTTTTTCTTTGTTTGACTTTTAAGCGTTTTTCCTTTTCCAAATTTTCATCTTCTTCTGATATGAATAGAGCATCAGTCGGCAAAAATTTATGTTCGACCTGATCTGTATTTTCAAAACCAATTCCTGATTTTCCCTTATGAACTTTCTCAG
Source organism: Artemisia tridentata subsp. tridentata (assembly GCA_021014915.2). Classification (NCBI taxonomy): domain Eukaryota; kingdom Viridiplantae; phylum Streptophyta; class Magnoliopsida; order Asterales; family Asteraceae; genus Artemisia; species Artemisia tridentata. Next base: position 102,951,047 of record CP139508.1, on the reverse strand, counting down.
CTTTAGGAATCATCATTCGAAGAGTTTGAGCACTTTGGTCTGTTTTTCGAAGTTTTACTTCAAGATTGGTTGCTTGTTTTGAAAACTCTTGATTTTCTTTTTCAAGTTTTGTATTAACAATCTTAAGATTTGAAGTGTTTTCCTGAAGCATTGAGTACCTCATTTTTAATTCACCATTCTCTTTTAAAAGTTCTTGGACCTTTCTGTTGGCGGGGCCCAAATTTCTATCCACAAATTTCTGACCTTGAGATTTAAGGTTTGAGATTTCAGTGTCTTTGCTTTTTGTTAATTTTTCAAGCTCTTTGGACAATAAGATGTTTGTTTGCTTAGTTTTGCGATTGTCCTCTTTGCACTTTTCAAGTTCATGTTTGAAATTATGGATTAAAGAAGCAAATATGGCATGATCTTGATCATGAGAAGATCCATCCTGGGCAGGCTCACCTCCATTAGGATCCATATCTGGAGTCGTAGGAGTGATATTACTATCAAACCGATTCACCACATATGTGTCACTGATGGACTCAGGATGCGCAGAATGTGTCTTGTCATGAACAAACATATTCTCGAACAAATCAACATTATCATGATCGTTTGAATGTTGTACCGTAGCCACGATTGCTATGTCGGATGAAAGTCTGATGTGGTCAACTTCAGTATCCCAAACAGTTTCATTCCTGTGTGTACCCTCAGCATCCGAATCGTATCTTGGACTGCTGCTTTTGACCTGCTGTTTTGACGATGTTTCACTTCCCGTTAACACCGAGCTATCATCAGATGATGTACCCTCATCGACCTTTTCTTCATCCTTGTTTGCCTCTTCTTCCTTTCCCACTATTTCCTTTAATAGCATTTCTCTTACAGTTTGCTCCCTTTCCCGTTCTATCACTTTCTTCTCATTCAGCATCTCTTTCAGATGAAGTGATCTTGAAGTAAGCACCCGTTCCAGTGTTTTCATTTTACTAAACAACTGGAGTATAAACGTTTCCACGTCCACGTGTCTGCTGACGCATTTACTCCATACTTCTATTGTTGATTCATAATCTGGAGAATTTTTGATTCTAAAGTCGAGAAACCATTTAAGCTGCGTCTGGAGTGCTTGAAAGGCTTCAATGCAATCACTTCCCTGTTCAATTTGGTTCTCAATTTGAGATATGTTGTGCAGGAGTTTCTCTCTGAATTTTTCAAAATTCATTTCAGATCCGAAGAGTCTTCCAGAAATTCGATGGAATAAATATGGACTCAACATTGGTGACGTTGCTTTAGAGATTGTCACACATAGACTCTTAACTCCTTGAAAGTGTATGAGACAACGTTCCTTTGTATGAATAACGTTTTGCACAACTGGAGACATCTGTCCCGCTTGAGAACTCGATTCCATTTTTCTTGTGATGTGCGATAAAGTTGATTCAGGATCTTTGCAACGAAATAGGAGATGTTGTTGTTGAAGGCTTGTTATGTTGTTGGTGATCGTTGAAGTTGCAGTTTAGTTAGGTTGATGCGAGTTGTTACGGTGGAATTTTGGTCTAGAAACTTAAAACCTCAATAACTTCATTTTGGAGCGTTTTCAGGCCTCGAAACTTGGGTTGAATGAATAAATTATTCAACGTGTCCTTCTCCTCGGTCTCACGGTCGTTTTGACAGGTCGTGGACTGAAAACGGAGTTACGGTTCAAAAGTTATAACCGTTTGAAGTTTTGACGTAAAAAGACAACTTTGAAATCGTTATACACAAGTACGAGGGCCAAAACTGCCAATTCTGGAAGTTCCCAAAGGCTGCTGAAAAGTACAGGGACTGAAAATGACAACTCTGAAAACTGCTGAAAATTCTTTGTTGTCCGATATCGCAATTCCCTTCTTTGTCCGATATCGCAGTTGGTGGAAGATATCGGACAGAACTGCGATAGAGATCTCGGATGACACTACCACTAGCCCAATTGCGATAAGTCTGAAAAGGTCAATTGCGATAGTTATCGCGATTTGAATTGCGATAGGATTTCCAGAGCTTCAATTGCGATAGAAATTGTTCTGTCTCAATCGCGATAAAAAAGACCAATTGCGATAATTCGCAGCTTTTTCCCAAATGCGATAAAACGCAATTTTTCAGCCAATTGCGATAGAACACGCTGATCAGACCAAATGCGATAAAAAAGCACTTTTTACTAACTTTTTGACCTTTTGCCTTACACACCCACGTGATGCCTTATCTTGGAAGATTTTCCCAGACAACTTTCACCTTTTTCCACCCACTTCTACTAACTTTGACTTACTCCTTTCAATCAAATCAATAATTCACACCAAGAACACAAATCTTATACAAGTTTTGTTAATTCTTGTTCGATCAAAGAAACTTAAAATAACCAAGAATCCAACACATTGAACACTAGATTCAAGTGAAAGATACTCAGAAACAAATGAACCAAGTCGATTTCACACAAACAAACACAACTTTTTCTTTGATCTTGCGTATGAATCTAAGCTAAAAACACAAAATGTGACTTTTCTACTTAAAGAAAAATTACAGTGGGTGTTTTAGGCTTGATGATCAAACACAAAATACTACCTTTTCACTTTGATGTTGCGTACAGTAGCCACACAAAACACAAAGGTCTTGTTTCACAGAAAATGCAACGCACCAAAGTGTATGTTTTCAACAAGAATCGAACACAAGAACTCCTACCTCGAAGCTAGGCTGTTGATACCACTTGTTGTGACCGATAATCACTCTTTATCACACAATAAATGAGGCGTTAGAACACAAGAGAGATGGGACAAGATGTGTATATGGATCGATGTATATTTAGAGAGATATGAATGTTAAAGCTTTTCTTATTAATGCACACACAACACACCTGTGCACCACACTTCAAATGAAGAGATAAGTGCTTTATATAGCACTGCCATTTTGCCCTAAAGGCTTTTAAGTGGGCTCTTGGGCTTTTGACCATTGGGCTAGACATTTACATATAACACAATATCTAACATAAGCCCATAATACACAAAGTTCTAATAAAGGTGAATGACCATCACTTTAATACTAAAATTAAAGCTAACACCCGTGATGGAATCCATTTCATCATTGATTGCTTCTTTTCAGAAAGCAACATCCTGGGACTTCATTGCTTCTTCAAATATTTTTGTGAGGTTTTTTGTTTAGATTTTTGTGTAGAGTTTAGATATATAAACTGATCAATTTTTTGTGTAGTGTTTATCAAAGTGTTTCTCCATCTCAAAAGTTGCAACGTTGGTAGCAACTTTTAAAATTAAACTCTTTGATTGAATTTTGACCAAGCTCATGTGTGTGAATTTGCCACACAACAAACTTCTTGGGATTATTTTTACTCAAGTTTTTCAACTTGACTATGCATAATGGTACCAATTTTTTTGACCTCTTTTTAAATAATAATAATAATAATAATAATAATAATAATAATAATAATAATAATAATAGAAAGTACGCATCAAAATGTGAGGACAATGGATACAAGTTCTTACCTTTTGCCTTTTCCACGTTCGAGGAATTCGATTCAGAGGCTTTGAACACACTTTCACGTATTAAGTCTATTGCCAATAGTCACTCAAATAATGCTAAAAGTGGTGTTTTTATCTTTCATAGAGTTAGCTTTTGTATTCAGAAAGGAGTGGAAGCGCAACTTGTGTCTAGACTCCCATCCAACTTTATGTAATATTTGCTTTGTTTAATGAAAATTTATTAATAATAATAATAATAATAATAATAATAATAATAATAATAATAATAATAATTTTTTTGACCTCTTTTTAAATAATAATAATAATAATAATAATAATAATAATATAATAAAAGTTATTAGTAGTCAGTCAAAACATATCTGGATTATTGAGATTAATTCACCTGCTCTAATACCACTTGTTGGTCCCGAAATTTGGGTAAAACATGAATATGTTTAACAATTAAAAACTAGTTTTACACAAGACCCATTTGACACTAATAACACCATTCGTACTTTTCAAAGTTTATAATTCTTATTAGAAATGAATCAAAGAATTGCAAAGGATAGTTGCGGAACACTATCCAGATTGAATGACAAATGAAACACTCCTATAAATGAATCAAAGCTTACTAGCTTAGCTTATTATTCAAGGAGAAGAGGATTCTATCACTATAATACATTTGTATTGTTTTTTAGTGTTTAAAATCTCTAACTATCTCTCTATCAAACATTTTCTTGTATAGGTGGGAATATGAGGGTAACATGTGAGGTCTTCAATACGTCTCAAGTATTTAACGGAGAAATACGCTTTTTAATGATTCCATTCTTGTAATAAGATAGACCTTACTCTAGGGAACAATGTTGACAACTGCTCCCACGGTCCCACCTGTTGTTCCCACTTTAGTATAGTCTCAATTGTATTTTTAGAAGATGTAAACTGTGTATTATTTTCTTGCATTTTTCAATTGCACGCATCTGAACATTATTTACTGATAATCAAGTTATTGAAAGAAAAAAAAAAAACATACCTTTCTTCACACTTATGAAAAACTGATATCCTGGTAAAGTGGTAAACATGAACCTGCAATATGTGCCTCAACAGAAGTAAAAAATAATGCAAACACTCGTGTAAATTTTCAAGCTGAAACATCAATTACACTGTTACTCATATTTAACACACACCTTTATTATGAACCCGAACTATTATGAAACATGTAGATTTGATTAACATGACCAACAAACTTAGGGTGTTCCCGCCAATCTACACCTTTTGTGGAATGACCAACAAAATTATGGCATTAACAAACGAATTAAAAATTTACTACAAAATATACGGTTTAGCAAGTGGTTAAGGCCCATTTTTCCAATCAAAGTAAAAATAATGAATTTCAACGGGCATTGTTGTGGGTTTCTCTTATTAGAATTCTTATGTCTGATGGTGTATGCTATGGTTTCCGACCTTTTGGCCGACTAATCACGGGGTTTGAACCACCGTCACACATACTCAAACCATGTAAAGCCCTCCCTTTTCAGGAGGTTGTCGTGGCCACTTCAAGGTTGTTTGCACCTAGCAGGAATCGAACTTGAGTGCATTCTAATCAAAGTTCCAGTAAGGTTGAATGCTCATGTAAACTATTGTCAGAATTGTAATTCGCCATTTTGACACGAGTGTTATTTTATTTATATTGAAGTTAATACTAAAAGAAATTAGTAATTAACAGCTTCATGTGCTCCATAGCGAGTAGGGACATTTATTTGTTAGTCACAAAAAATACATTGAAAGTTTCCCTATGATTCATTTCTAACGATCTGTTATTCAGCAATAGAACATGCTTTCAGTGTTTTACTGATAGTACTTGCTCAGTCACTAGGTCATGCAAAGAAGGTCTTTTAGGACTATTGTTACTTTGTCACTTTTCGCAAGGCTTATTCATTCAGAAAATATGTATCACAATGGCGTATCTCCCATAGAGTAATATAACCGGCCTATACACTAAAATTACATCAACTAATCGACTTGTTACAAATCGACTAATTAAATTAATCATCTTATATAGAATATATGATTACAGCCATGAAAAGATATGATAATATCCACATCTAATAAACTATTACACAATAACAAAATAAGTATCAAACACCTCTAATTCAAAAAGATGAACAAATTGGCACCAAACTAAAAATGTACAATTTCTGAAATTGGTGATCTCCACCTCATTGAGCAACTAAAAGCCTAACAAAAGCTTCTCATTTCCAATCCCATGCTAATAAGAAAAACGAGCGATTGCTAGCCAGCTTTCATTTTCTTTAAAAAAAAATGGTAGGGATTGAGGCTCTAGAGGCTTTACAACTTTCTTCAATTAGGGAATAGCGCAGATGGATCAATCATGCGGTTCTGCAGCGTTCTCCAACTCGCTGTCCGCTCCTCTTCACTTTCTTTGTTGGACGGGAAGATGCAAATCGTGAAGGCCTTCCCACCACGTGAAGTTCAAACCTCGCCGGAGAGGAATTGAAAACCGGAAGCTGTCACCTGAAAATTCTCCACCAGACTTGTATAACTTGGTAAAGACAGCCAAATTCTGAACATGCTAGTCGCTTCTAAGAGCCACAATTGTTGCTTCCATTATCGAATACTACACATATGTACCTTGATCATACATATAAAACTAACCGTCAACCCAAACTTAAGATACCACCACTGCATCAGTTAGCTAGCCGCCAAGCCTTCCACTGAACTACAAATGAAAAAAAAAAAAAAAAAAAAAAGGAGAGAGAGAGAGAGGAAAAGCAGTAGAGATGATAAAAAGCAAGCACATATATAGTTTCAAGCTTGATGCAAATCAAAAATAACATAATCGACTCATCCATATTTTATCTTTTCTGTGTAAGTAATTAATTACACTACGCAGTGAACACGCACTCGTACTAGGGATAGAGAGATACGGGATTACGGGAGATGGGTGACAGATAGAAAGTGAGCACACATAGCTTCAAGCATACGAGTTAACTCGAGACATCATGCAAGAAAAGCCCATCTGTGCTCACTATCTTCTGTCACCACTCCTTCCCTTACCCTTTTACCTTTAAATCCCCAACACCATAACATTATATATTTACAATTAGCAACAAACGTACTTTAACAGATATAGTAGCGTTTAAAAAGAAATAATTATAAGATCTTTCTTTTTTCAATGTAAAAGAATGATTTTTAATGACAATACATATTGGAACTACATAATGAAATAGAAAAAGGAGAGGTAAGGTTTAAGAGCGATAATTAGAGAGGGGATGACAGATAGAGCGTGAGCACACATAGCTTCAGGCATATGCACAGGGATTATTTGCAAGAAGACCATGAGTGCTCACTCTCTTCTGTCACCACCCTTTACCTTTATAGCTAGCTTGCCATCATATACAAACAATTCGGGTTGAAATACGGATTTCTACATGTAGATAGAACTATATGTAGAAAACTTTGCTAAAATTAGTGAGAGCCTATATTTACTTTTGTTTGTGGTGGTAATGTTTCCTTGTATTGGAGTTACACTACTGTGTGATTTCATGTGCAAGTAAATAAGTGGAGTTTGGCATCCCTTATATAGACTTTTTAAAGGTAAATTCTGAGACCTTTGGAATAACTTTGGGTCTTATCTCTTGATTACTCATTATTATAATATTGTGTCCCTAAACAAATCAGAATGGGAGAGAATATAATTTTTCACTGTGAGGGAGAATGTAGAAAAAGAAAAAACTCAAAAAGTACACAACGATTTTCTGGCGCGGTCGAGTTTGACGTGATTAACCTATCATTATATAAAGATCATCTAGTATTTTACGTTGAATCGAGTCAAAACCCTAGTTAAAGGTCATTTAAGTTCATTTCTAACTACTGGCTAAAGATCACTGGAACATGTGCTCATTGTATGGGGCTAGGTCCTTACGGAAGGGTGAGTTGGCGCCCAAAAGAGATGCACGGGGTCAGAGTTTTGCCGCCAATTTAAACATTTGAAGAAAAATCATTTGAGTAACCAATCATTCATAGTTACACTTGGACTTTAAAATGTATACATTTTTCAACTCTTGATGGTGTCCCAAATGACAACCAACAACAAACTCATTAATGAAATTGCTATTACCAATGCTTTCTTGTAATTCTAAATCTCTCAGAACCAATGGACACTCCTCATCGTTTATCATCTTTGCCTCTACTTCATGTATTCTTCAATTCCTATGCTGGTCTTCGTTATCTACTCAGCTTCTGACTTTTTTTTTTTTTTTTTCCTCTTACACGAGTCATTAGCAAATGCACCCGCAAACACTTTATGCAAAGCTATTTTTGGTTTTTTTTTTTGGGTTGCTGTGCAGTTTGATGTCGTTTTGTAATGGATGCTAGTCTCTTGATAATTACAATATCAAGACATTCTCAACTACATCTCCTTAAGACTAAGAGTAGTGGTGAGGGAGTGGGTTTGGGCAAATGTCGACAAGTGGCAGTGAGAGAAAGTTTGGTGTTGAAGCTAAAATGAGGGTAATGGTTCAACGCCCGTTTTTTATTTATTCAATCATTACATAATTAATTTTTTTCCTAAACAATTTTATTACAAATTATTCTAAATTTAGAAATAACACAACATAAACCTAAAATAATTCAATCGTTGCTATAGTCCGCATCGTCGTAGTCGTCACTCGCATAATAATCTTCCTCATCGTCACCCAACTCTACAACTATCTCGTCACCCAATTCTTCAACCTCTTCGTCGGCTATTTCTTCATCCTCAACTTCACCATTGCGTACCCTACGTTGCTTTCGTGCCCAAACATGCTCTACCAAATCCGCCTTAAGAGAATTATGAACGTTGGCACTTCGCATATACCTGCTGTTTTGTAATCTGACTTCCATGGGTGCTTGTTCTCTATTTTCATCTTCTTCCACTGCTTTGGGTCTATAATCTTGACAGTATGCGTTACCCTCATCTTCCAAAATCATATTATGTAAAATGATACATGCTTCCATAATGTACTCCATCGTTTCAGTCGACCATAATTTGCAAGGAGTCCTTATGTACGCCCAACGTTGCTAGAGAACACCAAAGAAACGTTCTATATCTTTTCTTGCCGATTCTTGTTGCTTTTTGAAATGCAGTCTTTTCTCATCCACCGTGTCGGTGAAAGTCTTTACGATGTAGCTATGTTCGGGATATATACCATCGCCCAAAAAATATCCGTACGGGTAGTAATTATTATTAGCGTAAAAAGATGCGGTTGACATTTTACCTGAAACAATGTCCTCTATGACAGGTGATTGTTGTAACACGTTGAGATCATTGTTCGATCCGGCTGCGCCAAAGAATGCATGCCAACACCAAAGGTCTTGTGAACAAACAGCTTGAAGTATCTTCGTCGGTCCCTTTTTGATCACCCCGAGTGTGTTGGTCACGCCAAGCCGTAGGAAATCTTTCCCACTGCCAATGCGTACAATCTATGCTACCGATCATACCGGGTAGATCATGCATGTCTTCGTGCACCTCGTATATTTTCTGTAGGTCGAACCAAGTCGGTTTTCTAAGGTATCGACGACCGTATATCTCACCAATAGCTACAATATTAAAAACATATGCTTAAATGTAAAAGATAAATAATTATAAATGTTAAATAATTATAAACGTTAAATAATTATAGACGTTAAATAATTATAAACGTTAAATAAAAATAAAATACAATACCGATTGCGAACTCCCTAAGTGTGTCTCGAATAGTTTTAGCCGCCATGTGCAAATACTCGTCGTTGATGTCGGACGTTTGTGCGAACGCCAAAATCCGTATGGTGGCGGTCAACTTTTGCATTGTGGTGAATCCAAGCTTCCCTCGTGCGTCGGATTTTTGTTTAAAGTACACGACTTCCCTTTCCAAATCGTCACGCAAACGTAAGAACAACCTTTTAGACATTCGGAAACGTTGCTTGAAAACTCTTGGTTGCGGCCAACGGGGATTCTCATTAAAATAATCTCGCATCAAACGGTTATGAGCTTCTTCACGATCGCGCATGATAACTTGTCTTGTTTGAAACGGTCGACGTGGACGAATGCTTCGGTGAATAAACGTCGCCATAAGGTTTAACGCACTCGAACAAACGGCTACAACTTCGGTTTCAAATTCATCGGAACTTGAATCACTACTCGAATGCGAGGCATTGAATGGCCGGCGAATCATTTTTTGTTAAAAACGGTCATTATTTTTGTTGAGAGAAAGTTGTTGAATTGTGTGTTGAAATTAAAAAGAAATGTTAGATTAAATAAGAAAGTTGAAGTTAAAAAAATAATAATAATAATAAAATTAAAAAAAATAATAATTAATTAATAAATATAGCCGTTCAACGGCTATATTTGACCAAACAATATCTTCAACGAGCGTGTTCAATCAACGGGCGTTGATTTTTTGGGTCTTCAACGGGCTTCAACGGTTGATGGGGGTGGTCCAACGAGCGTTGAAAGGGCAACTAAACCCACTTCAACGCCCACTACTCTTGGTCTAAGGGGAGCAAATGCAACATAAACTAGGCATGAAACCAATGGCAGAACTTGAACACAATTTATTAAAAGAAGCTGTAATGTACTTATTTTATTTTTCAGGGAAAATTATTTAAATAAGCAATGTGGATAACTACAATATAATAAAATGATTTCTGTAATAATTTTTTGACGCCTCTGTAAAAAAATATTAATAAATTAAAGGGTCGAAAAGTTATCATCAGGTTGAATCGAAATGAACCCCGGCCCTCTACCGCAAAAGGAACAGAAGAAAGATGAAGGCTTATGGTGTTGAATGAAACGACCAATAAAGGCTGGATAGCGTTTGATTACCACAAAGCCATGCTTATTAAGATACTAGTACTTTGGAACTAAAGCAGCCTAAAGTATATATGCTTTTTCTGTTAATTATCAATTACTAGCGCATAAGAATCATTAATATATAATTAAAGAATATAAAAGATATGTCTAGCAAAGAAGTCACACACGTTTTCTACCTTTATGGTTACACAGTATTATCTATGTCAACCATCAATCAATACTAATCTAGGTTTGTTTAATTAACCTTAAATAATCATGATCATTAGCACGATAAAGTTGTACAATGAAATTCAAAATCAACACCGTCAGCATGCATGCATCATATTATGTAATGATTTAATACAAGGTTAATGCAATCATTTACACCATAGGATGAGTGTAGTAGTAACTTTTACTGAAAATTTTCAAACGATAAGGGATCTCAAAGATTAGAATGAAAATATGGATGAAAAGAGAAAAGATGACAAGCAATCAACTACAACGAGATTATCGATCGTAATGTGAGAATTACCCCAACTTATATGAGACCAAAACCTAACAAATTGTGACATAACGAGGTCAAATTCGAATTATGGCCAAACGAGCTATATATAGTGGAACACGTTAGTTAGCTAGCAAGATCACAAGATTAGTGCATGTTCACAGCGCTACATTACAAAAGAACATAAATACGAATCTAATGATCTTTTCGGATTGTCATTCAACTTATACAACCATACTTTATATTAGGAAAATGATCTGAAAAGGCATCATACTTGCCACTATATTCTTTTGTAAGCATCATACTTTTTTTTTTCCTATTGTATGCATCCAACTTTTTAAATTTTCCTATTCTAGGCATCCAACTTTTCCTTAATCATCCTATTGTATGCATCAAACTTTTTTAATTTTCTTATTCTAGGCATTCAACTTTCCTTAATTTTCTTATTGTAGCGTCACTTTTTTACCAATAGAAAGTTGTATGCTACAATAGGAAGAAAAAAAATATGATGCTTACAAAAGAATACAGTGGCAAGTATGATGCCTTTTCAAATCATTTTCCCTAATATAAAGTATGGTTGTATAAGTTGAATGACAATCCGAAAAGATCATTAAGATTGATATTATGAAGAACAACCGTTTGAAGTGATAAATGATTTTCTTTCCTAAATCTTTGAGATTATAATCATATGCTAATAGAATCTAGTACATAAATAAAATGTTAGACTACATACACGTAGGCTATGTTTGGCGCGGAGCTTTTTTGAGCTATGAGCGGAGAGGAATGAGTTTTTTGATTTTTATTGTTCGTTTGGGAAAGGAGCGGTGAGCTTTGCGATTTTTTAGGAATGCTTATTTTTTCAATGCTTCTTTAAGAAGCTGTGAGCTGTGGCTACTGCTCACAGCTACTGCGTACTGCTACTTTTACCAAACACACCCGTAGTATATGATACTATGTAACCACATATAAATTCGTTTTTACTAAGATTCCTTTCTATACATTTTTTGTCATATATTTCCTGTTAGAAAAAAATTACATGTTTTCGTCCATGTGGTTAATCTAAAATCACACTCGTCGTCCATATTCGATTTTAATTACACCAGTGATACCTAATTTTGAAATTAGTTGCATCGATGGTCACTATTTAAAAAAATAAGGATCATCTGTGTAATGATCTATTGTTTTTTATTACACAGATATAGGGCTGAGCATAATAGACCGTGGACCGGATCGAACCAATAAACCGGATCGACTGAACTGGACCGAACATATTTCGGTCCGGTCATAGGTCCACCAATTTCCTCATATTCGGTTTTCGGTCCGGTTCGGTCTTACGTAAAACCGGCCATTATGCTTTGTTGGACCGGACCGGACCGACCCGGACGTGGACCGAACATTTCGGTCCGGTGTTTTGGGGTAAATCGAATTTCGGTCCAGTCCGGTCTTGGTCGATCCAATCTGGTTTTTGGACCGTGATTAGCCCTACACAGATAGTCCATATATTTATTACATAGATAGTCCCTATTTTCCAATATAGGGACTATTAATGTAAATAGTTTAAAAGTTGGGAATTAGTTATGTAATTAAAATCGGATAGGGACGACGAGTGTGACTTTGGTAAACCACAGGGATGAAACATGTAATTTGTTCTTCCTAATATGATATTAGGATTAATATCATATATGTCTCTACTTTCATGATTAATTTCATATATACTTAAAGTACAATAATTAGAGTTAATTACACAAATGGTCACTGTGGTTTACCGGGTCTTGCATATTTGGTCACTATACTTTTTTTTCGCTGGGTTTGGTCATTGTGGTTTATGTTTTTTACGGATCCAAGCCAAAATCGTTAACTGAGTTAGATATTCCGTTAAGTCCACACACGTGACCATCACGTGAGGGATATTTTTGTCATTTCCTGTTTCCCTCTCTTTTGCCTCTATAGTCCCAAGAAATACTCTTCAGATCATAAAATAAAAACCCCCAAACACTAACTCACACCAACTATCCGATCAAAAAAAATTAAAAAAAAATCAAAGTGATTGCGCAATAATGGTTGATTTAAATGAATGTACTCTTCGAAAAGAAGGAACGACCTTTGATCCTAATCAAGCATACGGTATGTTGTTTATGAGTGACTGAAAATTTAATGGAATTATATATGTTGTTAATTAAATAATGGGATGTGTTTTTTTTTCTTCAGGTAATTCAAACCCTACACGTTTTACATTGGAGATACATCATGGAGGTTTTTTTACAATGGGTTCAGGAAGGCATTACATGAATGGTAAGGTTAATTGGTTTGATGCAGTTGATATAGATGAGTTTTCAGTGATAGAACTTAAAGATATGTTAAGAAGGTTGGGTTACAAAGAGGAAGACACTATGTACTTCCATTTTAGAATGCCTAATAAGGATTTAGATACTGGATTACATCCACTAGCTAATGACAGTGATGTCCTACATTTGGCAAAGTTTTTAGGAAAAAATAAGGTGATTGAGGTATACATGGAACTATGGTTGTCTAGTATAGATATTTTTCAACAATCTACCAATAAGCCAAAGGTTACATTTGATGTCCCACAACAGTCTAAGAACATAGAACATGATGAGGATGTTGTCATGAATTCACAGCCATGGGCCAATGAATTTGATATGTCAAATGATTTTGATCCTTTTTTTGAAAAAGAAAATAGTTCTAGTGGTGATGTAAGGGGCCAATGTATTGGGAAGAATGTTGATGTAGATGAAGTTAGTGATTTAATGGAGGATGATGAGAACCCAGTCAATGATGTTGAGGTTGATATGGACTATTTTAGGCAAAGCTTAGAACAGAATGTAGAACAGGTTGATGGTAGTGAACAAGAGATTGAAAACACTGATATTGAGCTTGATCTTGAAGAATTTGAGAGCCAATCAGATTCTGAGGGTGACATTGAATGTGAAAGAAATACAGCTTTGAGAAAGTTGACCAAAAAACAAAGATCACTTCATGGTATGGCTTCTGAGGGAAATTTTTATATAGGGAAAAAGATACCTAGCAAAGAAGTGATTAAAGAAATGGTAAGTAAGCTTGCTGTTGAGGAAAGAAGGCAGCTACATCTTGATAGAAATGATAAGAAAAGAGTAAGGGTAATTTGTAGAGGTAAAACACCAACATTTTCTAATAATGCAGAGTCACATGATGCCAGTGGGCCCACTGATATTCCAAGTGGGAGTGGGGGGACTGATATGCCAGGTACAAAAGATAATGGGCCAACTGATGGGCCTGTTATAGATAATACTGAAAGTTTCCCATGGCTTTTACATGTTTCCAAAGGTCCACAAGATGAGACATGGGTTGTCAAGACATTTAGGGATACCCACAAATGTTTAGGAGCATTAAAGAAGGGGTTCAAGGCTGGAAAGAGGGAGTTATTGGGTCTTGATGGTTGTTTTCTGTCTGGACCTTGGCCTGGTCAAATTTTAACTGCAGTTGGAGTTGACCCAAATAATGGCACTTATCCAGTTGCCTATGCCATTGTAGAATCTGAAACCAAAGATTCATGGTGCTGGTTTCTTGAGTGCTTAGGGGATGATCTAGACTTGAACAAGAGGTCAAACTTCACATTTATATCTGATAGACAAAAGGTATTACCTTTACTTATTTAATGCAATTTACTTATTTAGATATAAATAATTTTGTTACTAATGAAATGACTTATGCAATTTTAGAGGTTAATACCAGCCTTAGCTAGTATATTTCCAAGTGCTGAGCACAGATATTGCCTGAAACATATATATGATAACATGAAGCTTCAATGGAGGGGTCAGTTATATAAGGAGATGTTATGGAAGTGTGCAACAGCAACTACCATTCAAAGATTTGAGAGCAGCATGGAAGAACTAAAAGGAGTTTGTAAAGATGCATATCTTTGATTGAAAAAGATTGATCCATGCCACTGGTCCAGGTCCCATTTTTCTGGTATGCTCAATAAGTTAACTATATTACTCTATATTTGATTATAATAGCATTTGAATGTTTTAGATAGTCATAGTAATTATATTTCAGGAAGAGCACATTGTGATGTCCTATTAAACAACATGTGTGAGGTGCTGAATAGGCAACTAGTTGATGGAAGGGATAAACCCATAATTACTTGCTTAGAGTTTATAAGGGAGTATTTGATGAAAAAGATAGTAAATGTGAGAAAGGTTATTGATAAGTCTGATGGGCCTCTTACACCAAATGCAGCTAGATTGTTTAAAGTCATCAAAGAAGAATCTTCCAAATACAGGGTAATCATTATATGTTCCTTTTTGACATATGCATAACTTGTAAATCATTATATAGCTGTTTTAAGTGGGGTTAATATGATTTACAGGTCACTTGGAATGGTGGTGACAAATATCAAGTCAATGGACCTTGGTCAGAACAATGTGTGGTTAATATGAATACAAAGTCATGTTCATGTAGAAAATGGGAGTTAACAGGAATGCCATGCAAACATGCAGTGGCAGCAATCAATGACATGGGTAATAATGGTATGGGCAGTTGGGCTACCAGAAGCATATGTTCATGCTTGTTATTGGTTGAGAACATGGCAAACCATGTACAGTTTCATGATTGATCCAGTGAATGGTCCAGAGTTTTGGAGAAAGTCAGGTTGTCCACTTATTCTAACTCCACCAGATTATCACACTCCAATAGGTAGACCCCCAAAGAAAAGGAAGAAAAGTGCATATGAATTGAGTGAGAAAATGGTGAAAAATGGTAAGTTGAGTAGGGCTGGTAAAACTGTAACCTGTAAGATTTGCAATCAGTTAGGACACAATCAAAGGACTTGTAAGCAAAAGACTACTGCAGAAGCTGCTACCACTAGTAGAAAGAAATCTAAAGCAGCTGGAAACAAAGGTGCTCAAAGGAAGAATAAAGGCACACAACAAACTCCAAGCACACCATCACAAACAAGAGGTATCACCATTAGAGACTCACCTTCTGGTAATACAAGAGGTTCAGTAGCTGCAAGGGATAAAGGAAAGGGCAAAATTGTGGAGTGAAACTTTGATATTTGGTGTCTTCTTTTGTTTGTTGTCACTCTTTCAGTAATTGTCTTTGTAGTCTTTTGTTTGTTGTCTTTGTTTGCAGTCTATATACTGCAGTGGCTTTATTGCAGTCATTTGTTGTCTTTAGTTTGACTGTCTGTATTGCAGTCTTTATTGTAATGGCACTTTCTTTTCTTTATTGTAATGGCACTTTGTTTTCTTTATTGTAATGGTAGTTTGACTGTCTGTATTGTTGTCACTCTTTTAACCATTTTGCTATACTATATTTTAACCATTTTGCATACTGCATTGCATTTTTAACCATTTTGCTATACTTTTTTTTGACAATTTTGCATTTTCAATGTTTGACCATTTTAGTCAAACACATGTAACATTTAACTAAACCAAATCAAACCATTTTATTCACTTGTAACCAACCATACCATTTCATTAGCTTGAAAAACTAGACTTACAACATCCATATAGCTTCAATGTTGGGATTACAACTAAGACCTAACAACAACAATTAAAACATCATCCAAAGACTGAAAGTACAACAACTTTCAATGACTAAGATAGTAGGCAACAAACAACATCCAACTCAGTCCCAAAAGCATCTTCAATTTTCGAACTTCATTCTCTTTTCTTGCCACTGTATCTTGAAGGTTGTTCATTCTTTGCAACAACCCAGGAATGATTTGAACAGCTCTTCTACACATGGGTGGATCAAACCAAGAGACAAACCCACAACTTGGCTACATTTATAAATTAGGTCAAAATCAAAAAAAAAAAAAATAATAATAATAATAATAATAATAATAATAATAATAATAATAATAATAAAATAACAAGATAACAAAAAATCATTACTTACTATGTTAGAACAACAATTGAATCTCCTTCCTGGATTCCTTGGTGACCATGATGTTACAACCCTCAAAGGGGAAAAATGACAAACGCGGCATTCATCCATGATGGGTGTGATGTATTAGACTGGTAGTGTGTGTGTTATTGTGTTATGTTATTGTGTTATTAGGGATTTTGACTTTGATAGTCAATCCCCTAAATAAGGCTACTACTGGTAAAGGGTCCAAGGGAAGAAATGACAAAAATATCCCTCACGTGATGGTCACGTGTGTGGACTTAACGGAATATCTAACTCAGTTAACGATTTTGGCTTGGATCCGTAAAAAACATAAACCACAATGACCAAACCCGGCGAAAAAAAAGTATAGTGACCAAATATGCAAGACCCGGTAAACCACAGTGACCATTTGTGTAATTAACTCCAATAATTAAATGCATAATGTAAAATGTTTTTAAAGCATGTTCGAGTATATATGAAATTACTAAATTTAAAAAAGGGAGATATGAAATTTGCCAGATATTATGAATCGGAACTGAAATATCATGTCCACTAACAATAATCTACAGTAACTGGAATTCTATAGTGAGCAAATCAGCTAACCCGAAAATCTTATCTTAAAATCTCTAATATAATCCCACTTCACACATTTTCGCGTCACTATAGGTCTTTATCAGGCATCTTTAGTGAACAAATACCACAATTTGTTCATGAATGAATTGTTACAGAATAGAAGATCAAATAAATCCACAATTAAGGGGCAAGAACATTGTTGCTGCCAATGATCCACGCATAACTAAATGAAAACAAATCTGTCTTCTTGAAGAGTGGGAAATGATGAACATGATTACATAACATTTTGATTCCATATTCTTCACCACGTATATCGGAAAGTAAAGAAAGATACGTTTACTTTTAGGGTCAAACAACATATTTAGTTTCTCAGAATCTATTATTTATACTTCAGCTTTTCCAAAAGCAACAAGTGACAATATCAAAATATAAAAGATGCTACAACAATAACGTGTCAGCTATATTAGAATCAGAAAGTTATTTGAGAAAAGTTTCAAACCTTGGGTTGCCAAGTTGGTTAAGTCACCAATTGTACTTCTACTGAAGCGAGTCGGTTTCTAAACCCGTTTGCTTTGTTCCTTGCGATGATCACCCCATTTTCGCTTGACAAAATGTTTCGAGTGTTAAACAGTGGACTCGAATATTGTCAGTTTAGTCGGCAAGTTCTTTATGCATGTTCTCATTCTATCGCCCTCTCACTTTAGGCCATTGGAACAGTATTTTTTGACGTGTAGCTTCCCTGGTGCTCCACTTGACATCTTAGAAAGTATTCTGTTATACCCGGAAATATTCTGTTATACCCTCACCATGAAATTCTTCATCCCATTATATTCAAACCGTTAAGTTTATTCCCATTTACGCGACCGGGAAAGTTCCACATATCTCAACTTTTAAAGAACACATCAAATCATTTGCTTTCAAACCCCGTCCACAAAATAAATGACTAAAAACCAACGTGAAATAATATGGCAACACAAACTAATCAAGTATTTCGCATATGATCCTTCCACAAGAACAATATTCTGGTATCATTACAGCTCGATATTGTTACAAAACAAAACACTAACCGAGCAAAAGATGCCCAAACACAAATATTTAGAATAAATAAAAACTCGAACTTGCCATATCCAAAATTCCGAATGCATATTTCTATGTTCTTTCTCACAAAATTTTTTTAAAAAATGATCCAAAAATAATACTCCGTAGTATACAACAAAAATATGTAAAATCTGATGACTTACTTGTAATGGAAGTACATGATATTTAATGCCGGATTTTCATAATCATCTTCCTTATTTCTACCCTCAAACCAGCTTTTTATGATGCTTTGAGACGTGCTTTCTGTATTCACGTTGTTTGGCCATCTATCAACCAACTGAAAACCAAAGTGAGATGCAGCCGAAAGTATAGACGTCTCATCAACTCTACGAAAAATATGACACAAAATCAGTGCTGGTCGGGACCCAACTTCACCACCCTCATCTTTTGAAATCAACTCTTTTGCAGTTTGAAACAATGGCATAATATATTCAGCAACATAAGTTACATCCGTCCCAATAATAACATCAAAACCCTTATCGCCACTTAGTTTCTTGACAGATTCTAAATGTTCTTTGTTACCCCAAAATAATTTCTTGACATGTAGCTTTGATAATGAAGATTCTTCAAGATTTGTAGTGACATTTTCGTGAAGAAGCTCGAGTGCTTTGTCGTCTCCGTCTGTGGGGACCACGAGGTGTGCGGTTTTGGTGGCGATCATGGAGCAGATTCCTCCACAACCAGATCCTAGCTCGAGTACCTTTTTTCCTGATACTATGGTTTGGTTTGAAGCAAGAACAGAGGCCATGAGTCGAGCTGATTCCCATAACATTAAACCTGTAGATTTGCAAGTGTGTTGGAACTCTTTGGAAAGTAGTTTGATCTTGAAGTTCCAATCTCGTAACTTGAACTCCATAATCTGTTAGATTAATCATAAAAGATGATTTTAATTAAACAGAACATGTAATGAATTCTACTTTGCATAAACCTTTGGACAACAATTATCCGTAACAAGAAACATTATGGTGGTGTTTGGATTTGCATTATCAAATTGTTGTCAATAAAATTGACCTAGCCGACGACCGGCTACCCCTTTCGAGCTCAGCTGACCCCTTCTTGATTCCGTTTTTTCCCATAAAATTGACTGAGGTAAAAAAAGTGTTTCTTTGGACAAAGTGATTCCATTTAATAATTATCTGATAAACAGCGGTCAAATACTTAATCATGGATAATCAATTGTATACTATCTGCAACAAAATTTTATCTGTTTGCCCCTCTTATTTAACGCAATCTAAACTTTTCGCCCAAATAGTATTGCGAAACACTTAAAAAAAATATAAGAACATCTTTTTTGTCACTTGAAGAATGATAACAGTTTTTTAAATACTCGGACAATTATTATTAGTATCTGATTAATATAATATCACACCACCAGTTTCAAAATGCACATCCAGAACCCCCAAAAATAATCCAATTTTAACTTGAGAAACTAATTTCTAGACCAACAATAATTTGAATTTTGAAAGGATGGTTCAATCATCAACAAGCATTCAATGAAATTCTAGTAATATGGATTATTGGATTAGCACATGAACTTGTATGTTATCAAGATCTATATACAGTTGATAATGGTAAAGAGTCAAAGCAAATTCTGACCTCATCCCTTGGTGAGGATATACCAAACATTTCAAAGGTAAACCCGTCAGATATGTCAATATCATATCCCTCTTCAACCTCCTTTGCAGTTTTATGGATCTCACTATTACCACCATCTAAACGAAAGGCAGCTTGGACCCACCGCCTACATTCTCATACCAGTAAGAACCCGAAAACACACATACACAACCATAAATTTTTTGTATAAGATTACTTACCGATTCATTACTATCTCGCGTGAACGGTTTTCTACTTGCTTGCAACACACACCACATTCTTCAGTTGTGAACCCGTTTTCTTGAAACAAACTTTTTAAGAATTCCTCAGAGAAGTAGAATGCACGCTGAAACATAAAGGGCAGAAGATATAACACTTAAAATATAAAGAAATATATTTGAAAGGCTAAAACATCGAAATTGATCGTCCAGAGCACTTACAGTTCCGTCACCTCTGACAAAAAAATTCTCGCTGATCTTCTGATCCTTACAAGTAAGCCTTTCCTGCCAATACAGAATAGAAATTGTAAAAAACTTTTGCATGTATAAGTTTAAATAATCACAAAACATTTACAGTTCCACATAGCAAAACATAAAGTTAAAATAATCTTAAAACATTTACAGTTTCATGTAGCAAAACATAAGCCGAACCTGAGCAAGATCTCCCGTAGCATAGTCACGGAATAACACATAACCATTCGGCTGCATATGACAATAATTAGGTTTATTTTAAGTTAATTCTAAGGGGGGCATGGAGTATAACTTTATATCAATATACACACAATAATAACAATCTCTTACTTTCAAAATCTTTTTGATGTTTTGTAGGGCTAAATGCATCTTTTCAGGTGATACTGCAGATAAGACGAAAATCTACTTAACAAGTCAGTCAATAACTTAGCATTGAACTGAGAAACAAGAACATCTAAAAGGTCAAATGCCATACCATTGTTACAATATCGACAGAAGATGGTGGTACATGGTTGAGCAAGTCATCACTTGTTATATCACACGGAAATGCATTAATCTTTGACTCTTGAAATTCCTTGTGTGCCTGAAAATATGTGGATAACACAGATATAAAAGCTCGTTCCATGTAAAAACCTCGTGAAAGAAGGTAACGAGATTTACTAAAGATAATATTAAAGAATAACGACCTTCACCAAGTCAACGGCACGCGGTGAGAAGTCACAAGCATGGATATATATACCAGGGTAGGTAGCAGCTAAAGGAAAGATGGTGTTTCCCGCTCCACATCCAACCTACAAACCATTGCAAGCAAATATTATTCCAAAACACGAGTTGAGATTCTATATACATATAACTAATGGATATTAGCTTGATAGTAGTTCTAGTGACGATAAAAAAAGTACTACTCGTACTAATATTCACCTCCAAAATGACCTTTTCCTCTGCATCCTGAAATAATAAGAGATGTTTCAGACTTCTTACATTTGTTTTTCAATATTATCAGTTGTCATTAAACTTAATATAAGTGTCAAGTGAATACTTATTTACACTCACAGAAAAGAAGTGCCCCCATTCTTTATCCAAGTAATGTCGATCCTTGAAGAACTGAAAAATAGAAAGTCAACATCTTAACTTCTAAAAAAAACATAATAGCATCTAAGAAGAAATATATGCCAGGTACTAGGCAGTAACACCATCAAATTTTTTACACATGTATCACTTCAGTTCGAGAAATAACAACTGACAATGATATACTAGATACTAAATGGAAAAGCAAAACCAACCCGATCCTGATGACGTTTGTAAAAGACATCCCAGTATTTCTTGGCATCCCTTTCATACTTCTCTGTGATATACAGTGCAAGATCAAAACAATTATACAATTTCATAACCAATATGTAATTATGTGTACATATTTATGTATGCAAGAGAGATACCTTTCCAGAAGGGAGTGACTTCATTACTTGGCGTAGCATATATTTGTATTTTTGGTTTTTGCTCAACAATGCCTGACACGTTAAAAGCCATTTACAAAGCACTGTTAACAAGAACATTTTTGGTTTTATTGCAGTGATTTGGAACAAGGAATAGTACTTAATTAGTCCAAGAAAAAATGAAATAAAATATATACACAAGACTTTCACTTTCTAAATTCTAACCCATTCACCCTGACACTAACAACAACGAAGTTTCGAAATCCATGTAATATACCATTACTTAATGCATATATTACTTTTCTGTTTCTCATTCTTATACGGCTGCATGCCAGGCATTTCTGATGAGAAAAGAAATCAACGTTTATACTGAAACCTATTTGCGCTAGCAATAGAATCTGATACAAGAACATTAATCCTTCAATGTCACATGTGCCTTGTAAAATTAACCTTTTCATTGTTGGATCATTATTCATCCCAATCATGATCTGCTTAAGACTCGAATTACATGAAACTTTTCCAACGCGAAAATCAAAATGACTGGGGTCACTCGTGAAATGCACAACCTCTTTCAATCCTATGTTTTATCACTTTATTGTTGTATAAATATATAACTATTTCTCCAGTAAATTATAACTATAGCTGATTTATTTATATTATGACCATCATCACTAATATGTGAGAGGTTTACCCGGTTTGAGTCCGTGTGGCCGAGGGCTCAAACCCCACCCCCCCCCCCCCCCCTGTGGGTTATCAAAATAAGCAAAAAAAAAAAACATACATTTACCAAATGAGTTCAGCATATTCAATTAATTCAAGTATATGAAATAAAAAGCAATTGATTGAAATCAAATTGGGATATGGATACTTACGTTCGAGGTATGAATCTTGTTATTTGAATTTTAGGGTTTTAGGGTTTTTAATTTTCCCCCAATTTAACTTGTCGTTTATGTTTTCTTGCACTCCCTATACTTTTTTTTTAAGTCACAAGACACCTTGATAAATTTTGACCCTATATATGTACACGTTAAAAAAAACTCAAAGTGTTTATGATTTTAAAACATATTTTGTTAATACTTTGAGAGTTTTTCATTTTCAGAAATACTCTCCATTCACATGTACTCATAAGTTTTAAAGATAAATTTGCACATGTTGGGTGGAGTTTGCACTTTTGAATTGATTGATTTTCAGTGAACATGACCGATTCGAGACACACTTACATCACTAGTTAGACTAGCTTGAAATTATTACCCATCCTGGTCACATTCAAAGAAAATCTCTCGAAATGGTACACTCTACTCAGACAAGTCCTATTCGAGACACGCTTACATCACTGATTAGACCAGCTTGAAATTATTACCCATCCAGGACAAGTCCTTTCGATTAATGACAGTTAAGTTTCGTCAATTCATTGGTAATATCTGAGTCGAGCTCATACGAAATTCCATACATTTGAGACCATATTTTAATCACTTTATATTCTCCCCCTCAAAAATAGCTTATATGTGGGCAGTTACTTATGAATGCATTGCATTATCTCCTCTCGGTCTTCTTCTCTAATCACTCAATTTCGGAGTTGATTCTTAAAACCCCAATTCCCAATTTGACCAGAAGGGGTTAACCACTGACCTTGTTCTCGGTTTTAATCCGGTGTGGATCATATCACTTTAGTCCAGTACAATTTAAGAGGCACTTTCAAGACAAATCACCTTACACCAGAAACTAAAAATCTATGTCAAACTTAAACCCAGAAATAAAGCTACTAGTAGTGAGAAACCAATATTCTTTTGGCCATGGAGACTCTGACACTGACTTCCTGCTATAATATAAAACACAGGGATAATAACAAAAGCAGAAGAAGACAGACTTTTAAAACCATACATGTATACTCTTTATATCTGTATCAAAATCCAATGAATAAATTCAAACTCAGATATCAACACGAAATATTGGACAATTCCAGCTTTGGATACAATTTCTTCATATTTTAGATCTTACTACAATACTACTCTTCAACATAAAAAGCAAACATTGATAAACTAACCATATATTTTCGTTGATTATACAAACTGTAACAAATTGGAGTGTATATAACGCTTATTCTTCACTTTTTTCTTCTTGATATTGTAATTTTGTGGTGCTCACGTTGTCTTCCTCTACCACATTACTACTATTATCTGTTTCTTTGGCATCTTCCAGTGCTCCATTTGCAACCGTGGATGGATTACCGTTCTCTGAGACATTCTTTGTCTCAGATGTCTCAGCGTTTTGAACTTTCTTTGGTAACTGTCTTGAGGAATGAATGGTCAAAAGACGAGTGATTCCCTCAAATAAGTTTTCGCCATCTGTTATAAGGGAAGATCCTCCAGGATAACAACGTCCAAAACAAGTAGCACAATGTGGATATGCGACCTGAAATGATATCACACAAACAAGTCGTGTTTTTGTTCCCATGATTTAATAAACAAAGATGCACTTTCTGAGATCACACGACTCTTAATAAAGATTTTGCTTGTCGTTTACCTCTACGAATGCTCGGCATAGAGACAAGAAAAGAACAGACTCATTCTCCCTTAGCACCCTGGTGGTGTTGTATCTCAATAAAGAATCAGAAACAGTGCGGAGCCCCTTCACTAATTCTTGAGCAAGGATATGTTTCAAACTTATTGGGGCACAGGGACGTAGTTCATTCATTGCAGCAGATACACCTGACAGCATAAATACACATTACCAACTCATTAGTGGACTTATGAAACGTGAACACTCAAATAAATCCAAAAGCGTTGTTAAAAAAAAATCCTAAAGCAGAATCCAAGAATAACAACAATTTGAAAGGAAAAAAACAAGATTAAATCACTTGTTTATAAAGCTACTCATTGGCCTAGTAATACATTGTATAGGATAAGTTATTACCATTAACAAAAACAGCAAGAGGTGGATGCTCCATTAAATTTGGAGGCGGTGTAACATCTTCCTGATTTTCTTCACCGAAGCTACTGGTTGAGAAGCCAACTGCTGGTAATGGGACCCATCGATGAGAATCCAAAACCACCTGTAATCAATATAAAAGAATATCCATCAATAATGGGAACTCCCAAACCCAAACTAATATGTATTCTGTAAACAGATTACTATTTATGAGCAGCCAATATGGCAATAAGGAATACGGAGTATAATTCTAGATAGGTCGTGCAGGGAATAAAAATGCCTGTGTACCTGAAAATTCTCTACCGCTGTACTCATATTCTTTGAAAATAGGTTTAGGACAGCCCTGCACAAATGACAAAAAGTGAGTTGTGCACTTTGTGATCCTTGACCAGAAACAAATAAAAGATAAATGAACCGTAACTTACTCTTCAAACAGAGGTGGAAGCAAGCCCCGAAAATCCAATCCAACCCAGCCAAGCCCCATGGCACAATACTGAGGAAGTACATACACTGATTAATATTAGGTTCAGGAAAAAATATATATTGGCTTAAACCTATAACCATATGTATTTTGACTTCATATTTGTCTCTTAAGTTTTAATTAGACGGAACATAGGGTCTTCAACAGAGGCATGCAACTTGCAGACATGTAGCTTAGGCATAAACTATAAATTGTAGCCCGAGCTCACTCGACTTGATTGCACCCCATCATTATCTATGACTTTACAAAGTTCAAGAGGCAAATAATCCAATGTCAAAAAACAGTTTTGCTACTTCCACTGAAAAACTGTGTAGCCATTAAAAGGCGCCATGTGTTTGTATGAAAACATTATCTAGGCTGTTTAAATTTGGGGATATCTGAAAAGTTTTAACTCCTATGAGGAAGATAAGATCACTATTTTCAACACATAAAAACAAAAGAGCAATAATAAAACAGATAGGTGGGCAAAAAATACTTCAAGAAATACACACAAATCTACCACATACCATACACTGGTCCAATATATTGGACAAAGACCCGCCTTCAGTTATCTTTGGGAGCATAATCTTGAGAGTTTTGAGGTGAGATGCAATCTGATGCATGGCCCAACTGAAGAGAAGCCCGCCATCATAGTTTTCTTCACTTCCTGATGTATCATCAGCGAATATGGCACGATACTGGTTAACAACATCAAAAAGATGCATCCTGTGACAGTTAACCATTCCTTTTAGGTATTCATAAGCGTTTCTCTGATCCAGGTCATCAAGAATCCCAGACAACCATGACTCTCTGCATCTTAGAAACTGCCAGCATCAAAAACATTGTCATTAGCACTTTAGCAAGTAATAAATTAGGCTTGGTAAAAGCGATTACATAGAAAACATGCCAGATATGATATAAAGATACCTGTAGGCGCATTTCGTACTCGCTATATACTCCTATCCTTCGTAGATATCCAATAATGCGAAGACATTCTGGTAACTGCAATACAGAGGCCTTTCAGAAAACTGCAATACACAATAAGGCTGGGGTTTTGAACAAAATGTAATATACTACAGTTTAGTTCACAAATACTACTACCATCACCGTTGTTATTAACTTTCCTACGTCAATGAATCATTTAACAGTTGAGTATATATTTTGTTGTGTTACCACAAACTTACCTGAATATTTGATCTTAGTTTTTGAAGAAGCTGAGAGAGTAGTGACTGTGTAGTCTGTCGAACTTCAGCAGCAAGTGCTTGAATGACTGGTAACCTTAAGGGACACATGACAGGAAAAGAGAAAATAAGAGTGATAAATCCTCAACTCTACAAGTTACTGCAATGAGGTTGACAGATAGGCGACCTTGTAATTAGGACTAAAGGAAAAAACTTACTTTGGATGCATTGTCGACAGTTTGCTAACATATGCTTCCAAGTCTAGAGCTTCATCGTAATTTCCATTCCTCACACACCTACAAAAGTTAGGATTTTAAGATAATGAACAATCTTGAGAAACAACGAACATGATAAGAATTCAAATAGGTTATCTAATACAAGAGGTGTAATAAAGAATCAGAAATCAAAAAGCGCATACACGCATGCATTATTCTCACTGCTAAAAAGGTTAAACACATCATGGACTAATGCTTCATCATATGCAAACCAATT
Source organism: Artemisia tridentata subsp. tridentata (assembly GCA_021014915.2). Taxonomy (NCBI): domain Eukaryota; kingdom Viridiplantae; phylum Streptophyta; class Magnoliopsida; order Asterales; family Asteraceae; genus Artemisia; species Artemisia tridentata. The sequence continues at coordinate 102,924,126 of CP139508.1, read as the reverse complement.
AAGAGAATAATAATACTTCACCAAAAATGGTACAGTCCCTATTGGAAGATTTGTCCATGTCATTTCTTGCAGCCTTACACCCTATATATAAATAATAAAAAAAAAAAAAGCAAAGAACTAATATTGTAATTTCCATGTTACTTATTTTGCTAGTTCCAACTGAATGTGTTTCAGGCAAAGCTCATGTAATTCATATACAAAAAGCAACCCACTAATATGCTTTAGAAATGTGGATCTATATACTTGACTCGTTCCACCGGAAATTTTACGCCGTAAGAATAATAGCCACTAGTTGCAATCATAGCATGTGATTTCCATTGATCGATAAAAGAAAACATACGTGTCCATAAGCTGAGGAATTTCAAGTAAGTCAAGCAAAGTGCTATGATTTGCAAGCAGTGTTTGGTTCATCTTTCTCTTCTCCAAAATATTTTCTGCAGAATCGATGAACTCTGAGCAGCCAGATGTTAGCTTTGGGACCTCGGCAATCTGCAACAAAGAAAATTTTGTGATTTCCCACATCAACAAATCAAAGTACGGGGCCTCATAATTTAACTAGCTTTTCAGGACAAGATAAATAGAACACAAATAAGTAGCTTAAAATCCTTCATAGAAAGAATACGACGATTTCAAAATCTAGAATTCCTCTGGCATCCCAGTAAAATAGGAAGGGTTCATTTTGTGATTTCCCACATCAACAAATCAAAGTACGGGGCCTCATAATTTAACTAGCTTTTAAGAACAAGTGGCAAGGTGTCAAGTGACATGCATCTAAAAGCTAAAGGTTCTAAACATAACGCCCAACGACAACATCACATTCAACAATCCTCAGTCCAATCAACGAGAATTTTGGAGAGCCACATAGAGGTGTGTCATTGTGCACCAATGTAACAGAACAAAAATTGCACTATGACACTTTGGAAAACAAATGTAACACATCCATTCCATAAATTCTTCTGAATCCGTTATCTAACATTGTCAGTTGTATGTTTGTTATCTTCATCAACAACAACATGAAAATTGTGGTATATAAAAAACTCTGGGAGTCTTGGGTCACTTAGCACCATCTATTAAAACCCTCACAGCATCTTCTAGTGATCATGAAGAAGCACTCCACATACAGTCGGGAACCCGAAAAACAACTATAGCAACCTAGCAGTCTTTATAGTTAATGTTCTACATTTACAGTATATTCAAACCCTAAATGTACTTGATAATTCTTTACTCAAAAAAAACCTTAATCTCACAAAGAAACTATTTACTTAACAACTAAATTCCACAGTTACCATTATTCATGTAGAACTTCTAAGACAATCTCAACAATCATCAGCTTAAAAATCCTATGACATGACCATAGTTGTCAAAAGCGTGCGCCTCATGCGCTTTAGCGAGAAGCGAGGCGAGAGCGGGCCCACATCGCTCAGTCCACGAGGCAAAAGCCCACCAACAATTAAAGCGACGATTAGGGTTCATGAGTGTGATTAAATGGGTGGGTTTTGGTCGGAATCATGTTACAAACATGATACAAGGATCCAATTATACCCAGAAACACGTTTGGTTTGATTTCGGAAATTAGGGTTCATGGTACGATTTGGGATTTTTTGATTTAGAGTGTTTTAATCCAATTAAGTTAGTGGGTTTTGGTCGGAATCATGTTATAAACATGATACAAGGATCCAATTATACCCAGAAACACGTTTGGTTTGATTTTGGAAATTAGGGTTCATGGTACGATTTGGGATTTTTTGATTTAGAGTGTTTTAATCCAATTAAGTTAGTGGGATAGTGTTAGAATGTAGTGTGAATCTTATTGCAACCCTAGAATCTAACCAGAAACACAAAATGAATCAAAATCAAAGTTTATTGCAACCCTGCGCTTTTTTTTTCGAGCCCGCGCTTTTTATGCGCCTCTCGCTTTAGCGATTTTTGGGTCTTTGCGCTTTGCAATCGCTTTCGCTTTTGACAACTATGGACATGACAGTAGAAAAGTAGAATTACCAAGCACAACCCAATAGGCGAGGAATTCTTATATTATTCAGCAACCAAATTGTTAAAAGCTTAAGCATCTATTAACATTGATGAACTTCAGGACCCTACTATGCTGAGATAAGCCTCACTAAAAAGTTTGAAAGGATCGGTTTGGCCTAACTTGAGATAATACACTCGAACATAAGCTTTATTATGTAGTTACAGAGGAGTAATGCTCAGATCTATAACATACGTGCATTCCTAACAATTATACTTCTATTAGGTAAAGCCTTTTGTATAAGCTTATTTATGGGCTTATGAGCTTATCTTTTTTCGGCTTATGTTTCATTAGCCTCTTTTTTTTTTTTTTGGCTTACATTGGGAATTTATGGCCTTATATAAGTTTATTATGTCATAAAAAAAAACTCATATTGTGAAAACCCACAAGTTTCAAATTAAGCCGAAAAAAGATAAGCCCATTTCTTACATTGAGATTCTAACTATTCTAATTGTTAAAAAACATAGAAACATTTCTTTAGAAACAATCTACCATTTCTTACATCAAACTACTATTCCATTTCGAAGACGCAACTAAACAACACCTCTCGCCGATTCACAACCTACAAAACGTTTTCACTTGTTCACATTTTAATGAGCTAACTACGTCTATTTAAACACTTGAAATCACATAATAACAAACTCATTCTAATCACAAAATGACAAAATGAAATCATAACCTAAATCAAGTAATCGATGTATACATACCTAAGGCTATAATTAGCTACATCTATTCAAATAACTCAAATTCAAGTAACCGTAAAAAGCAATATATACCATCAACTCAAGGTATATATCGAATTATAGCCTTAGTTATATATCGTAAATAAAATCGAGTAAGCGATATAAGCCTAAGCGATCAATATATACCTAACGCCACTATCAACTACCTCAATTCAAAACTAATCGTACACAAAATCAGGCAACCTATCAGCACTACACACATCTATATAATCTCATAACCTAAATCGTGCAATCACCATATAAACCTAACGCTAACCAAGCAATCACACAACAATGTAATCAACTAAATCGTGCAATCACTATATAAAACATATACAGTATCATATATATTAACAAAAATAAACAATTTTTATAAATTCAGGTTATTATAAAATAAAATAAAAAAACATATATCCTTTCACAAAACAAGATTAATTTACTAAACAATTTTCATTGTTAATTCAATCCTTCAAGAATACGTGCCCCATATTTACGTTTAGCTGGTCTGCTATCCTTAATTTACAGGCGATGAACATGTGGTAATACCATACGATACATGAAAAAAAAATTATACACATTTACAAAAATGTGTTCAAGTACCTAAACTATTTCCGTGATTGACAGAGTCCCTTAAGAGGTATCCATATAAAACCACCACGCGACCAAATGATGAAGAGATATCAGCTATAAGATCTATAAAACATTTCTACTAACAAACTTTAAAATTTCGGATTATCAGATATACGAATCTATAGTAAAATGTAAACAAATATTTTCCTAAAGTGCAATGACTCTAGAGGTCATTAACCCAAACATCTTATTGTATAGAGAGATAATGATACGGTAAGAAACACTTAGGGAGTGTTTGTTTAGCTTTTTTAATGAGGCTTATTAACTTATATAGCCAAACTAAAGCTAGCCAAACTAAGCCCGTAGAAATGTTCATATAAGTACAGGTTTTTAAAATTGTATAAGGTGGGTTGATAAGACTTGTCGCTTATGGGCTAATATATATAACTACTTATAACCCGTTTTCCACCTTTATCGTGATCCAAACACTGAGTGGTGTGTGGAATTGTTGTTGTTTGTTTATATAACTACTTATCCAAACTTTTTTGCTTATCTATTCGAAACTAATCGTAAATAAAATCAAGCAATCACACAACAATGTAATCAACTAAATCTACATAACTAGTTCAAATTCACTTAAAAAAACTAATCGAAAACATAATCGAGTAACCGAACCATCGTTTCGAGATGCTTATCAATATCAGCAACTTCATTCCGAATCTGAACCAAAGCATCAGCAGCGGAAATGAAGGCGCGGTAATTATTCACCGCTACTTCCTGCATTTGTCTCCGTATTCGCTCCGCATCGACACGTAGCAGCTCTGGCTCTTTGTGTAAGCGGTCCAGTGTGAATGATAGGAGCTCTGATACGTATGGTTGTTGTGATGCTGATGCTAGTGGTAGGAGGTCTGGTGATGACGTGGCGTCGTCGGAAAAGTTTGTTGGAGTTCCGGTCGTCGTCATTTTTGGATGTTTTCCGATCTGTTTACCGGAAGAGACGAGATCTGTGTGTTTTTTTAGTTTTTTAGTTTTTTAGTTTGGTGTATTGGCATCTATTGTCCCTCTAGTTTTTCTCTTTCAAAATTTTGTATAATTAGACAGATAGGCTTATAACTGTCTCGATTGTTATTTTATTACTTTTATTCTGTTATGGTTTTGTTATTGTCATTAATCATTTTCTCTACTAAAATAAGTCTCGTGTTTAAACAAGTAAACAACTTACGTGTAGCTAGAGAAAGAGTTCAGATACCATCATTAGAAGCTAATTTGGTTAGGCATATGACTGTCTAAGAAATTTGTTGTTTCTCGGTCATTATTTTATCACTTCTATTTTGAAATTATTTTGCTATTATGATTAATCATTTTCACTTCTAAAGTAATAGGTTAGTGGTTAAATATTATTATATGCTCACAAGGGGTGAAAAAGCCACTAAATGCACATCTTAGAGATAAGAAAATAAAGTGTTAAGAAATGCTTATGTGAATGTTTGGGTTATGTTGTGTGCACTTGAGTGAAGACTCGTTCTCCTCAAGCAATCTGAATAGAAGAAACCTCATTTATTTGTCTGTGTTAAAGAAGAAAAAAAGCTAGGCATGGTAAAGTTGAGCCACAACCATGAGAACACTATGATGGTGACTAAGGCTGCAAAAAATACCCAAAATTTTATATTATACTTTGGCTTATTCCCGAATAACCCACACTTTATTAGGGTCGGTGCGGGTAAGTTTTTTCTTCCCAAAACCCGATTAAGCCGATCCGAATAAAGCTTATTTGGGTCAGGTTTACCCGAATAACAGCCTTGAGGGTGACCAAGATCGAAGTCGACCAAGATCATCCCCCGCTCCAGCTAAATATTTATAAGCAATAATGTTATGCCTATATGAAACAAACAAAAAATATATCTTTCGATACTACAGGGTCACTCAAATCGCAACATGTTTAGACTGTAAGATTATGATGGAGAACATTTTTAAAACCTCCAATATTTTGAGTTGTTATACATGGGTTCCAAAAAAAAACTAGAGAAGAGGTTAACTAATTGTTGGAATACCCAAATTACCATATTATTATCTTTCAGTTGAACTCATTGATGTGGTAGGCTTGTTATAAGGATATGATTCTTCTGTCCGTTCTTACACCAGTTCATTTACATACCATGTTCAAATAACACAAATACACCCATGTACTAAGAAGAAACAACGTGGCTTTTCTTCACTTTGTTTTTCAATACTTTCTTTCAAAATAGTAGACACTGATTTATTCAAATGAGTGGGTTTACCTGCGCGTTGATGCGGGGCATTTTCCGTAATATTATTCTGCATTATGTATACACATACAAACTTGATACATTAAAGGTGAACAAACGGCCACAAATAATAAGTCCAACGAACCACTTTCGGTTTAAAAATGTTTATTCATAAAGTATTAACAAATAACATTGGATAAAATTGGGCCACATTAGTGTCCATCAGAAGCTTAGCAACCTGCAACTATCATGTCTTAAATACTGTTGTCTTCTTCTTTAATTGCCTTCGTCCAAACTCCTTGTCGTAGCGCCTTTTTCCTATTCATATCTTTAGTTACTTGTGCATAGCCACGGCTACTCCGATCAGTATAGTGCCACTAAAGATCAAGAAGGATATCGGCTCCTCTCACACTATGCGGCATTAGTCTCTTTATAAAACTGGAATTTCTTGGTTGCTTCACATACAGGCCTCGAAAGGGATGTTTGCAGCAGCAAGAAGCATAGCACTGTTTCGACTCCATAACAAAGCCGAGATACACTGGGATCTTCACATCATCATCACTAAATTTTAATGAAAATACACAAATTCACTTTCTATACTACAACCATAACAACTAAAGTTTAGTAACACATTGGTTAGACACAATAAAACTATTAGACCTTAAATTAACTATCAATACAGTCACAACATCAGCATCCATAACAACGCGACTTCTGTACTTGCATAAATGAACTAAACAAACAGTTCTTGCATTATCCATACATGTGCGTCTCAGCAATCATCAAAACATTATCCAAAGTTTGCATTATCTACATCAGCATAACAACAAAATTGCAGAAACACATTCTTGAATTCTCACCAAAAAAAAATATCAGTTAATAAAACAACTAATTAAAAACTAACTGCATTATGTATCCACTCGCGTTTCAAGAAACATGGAGCATTAAGCGCCAAATCTCATATGTTATTCTCGCCTTCAACATTTCATTTTAAAACGCTAATTACGTTTACATTTCAGTTTACAATTAAACTACTCTCTAGTTACACAAATTAATTTACTAAAACTAACTACATTATATATCCATACATGCATGTCTCAACAATGAAAGTTATTTATCAAGGGTATAACTTGCTTCGTGTCAATAAGTATGCTATAGTTTTCGTGTTAATAAGTATGACATAATTTCCTACTGTAAGTGGAAAAATGCTCTCGACTTTGACCTACTGACCCAGTCAGCCTAAAGGGGACGTCCAACTCATGTTTGACTATTTCTATATGTGCTGCTCTACGTGGACATCGATGTTAAGTAATAAGTCTCTAAGGAGTGAAAGGAAGAAGAACCCAAAAACAAAAAGTTGAATTCCATCACACCCGACTGTATTTCTTTAATGCAGCACCTAATTTATTGTTTCTACTGAAAATTAACATGCACCTGATTGAGAGCACCATTCTTTTGCACCTAATTTACTGTTTCTACTGAGAATTAACATGCACCTGATTGAGAGCACCATTCTTTTGCAGTGTCAATAGCTGATTTACCGCCTTTCCTTCCGTAATTGCAACGTGTGAATTTGTCGTACCCAAGTCAGTCCCAATAGCTTCATTCCTAAGAGGTCTCGACCTGCATACCAATAGCTCATACTAAGTTAAAATCCATATTCATGTTGAATCTAGAGTTAAAATCCAACAACAAACATACCTTCTGATCCAATTCCATAGACTCGTCACTCTTATTTCTATTATTGATTATTAGAAACCGTAATTTCCTGCTGCATCTCTTTAATTCTGATTTTGATTTGTTGAACAAAAAGCATCTTACTTTCGTTTGCTTCATTTCACGCTGATATCTCATCATTTAACCAACAAAAATGACAGTTTTAGATGGATTGCACCTGCAAGACATGTTTGATTTTATTAGGGATTGCAGATGTCTTCTTTCAAGGCTTGTAGCAACTACAAAAAACCTCAATCCGTAAATTTAATTGTTATTGCCAGCTTTACATAGCCAAACTTAGAATCAGTTTTGCATATTTTCGGAATAAATAATCAGTTTTACATGAAATTTCATGCTTATTCGCACAGACACACAGATGCGTTAAGGTCTATATTTTACATATCACTTCCACAATAAATTGTGTTAGAATCTGTTAGAATCTGATACTATCAGATTCTAACACTTTAAAATTTGTGTTTTATGACGATCAGAAGCCACAGAGTCTAATTGTTATAAAACACAAATTTTATCTACTTAAGCCTAAAATCACGATCATAGAGCTTCATTTACGTCAATTTTTGCATAATTTGTACAGTTATCACACATATTTGAATAATTTATCTCCATAAACATCTTCATAACCGTATGTATACAGCAATTCGCACATTACACAGTAAATGTTCTGATGTTCACCAAGAACACATACACGCTAAAATCACAGAGTCAAATCGCTAACAAAATACAAATTAAATCAGATACACTTAAACCTAAACTCAGAATCACATAATTCATTATTCACTTCACTTTTCACATAATTCAGATGGTTATCGGACCGTAACAGTACATACACTAATCATCAAAAACTCAACTATATTTTCATCATCAACACATAGTAAATCACTCGAACTACAACATAATTCATCTGATTCGTGATTCGCTTCAATTTTCGCGTAATTCTCACATCGTAACACTACATATACAGTACCTTTTACATATTCCACTAACGGTACGTATACAGTAACTTTCAAATAACACAGTACATCTAAACCTAAACTCACAATCAAACAGCAAACTGCTCGAATTACATCATCGTTCGCTTTAATTTTCACCTAAATGAAATAAGCACTTTGATGCAACACTTAAAAAATGCTTATCAAATTCAAATAATGACGTGTTTGAGATTACTTATCTGGTTCTAGCTATACACACGGAAATGAAGGTATAAAATATAGGAGCCCTTGCAATGTCAAGGTAGAAAAAGACCCCTAAATAAGGGGATATGTGAACCATGACTTGCACTATATTGGCTTAATTGCTTCGTATATACCCTAAAAAAACGTGCCACAAATTTTCAGTTAACTAAGTGAGCAAGAAAGATGACACATAATTTTGTCAAGGTCTCTTCAACTATACATGATTAGCCGCATTCATTTCAGTTTTACCGTTTAATAGGCGGACTTGAGTTAATTTTTACTCGTAAGGGTCTGCATAAGAGTCTGCTGCAAATATACTGTGACACCAGAACAGGTTCATTTTTTTCAAAAATGCTGCAAATATAAAGTTTATTTATCGGTTAAAAAAAGTGCAAATTTGTGATAAGAAGATGCATGAACAAATTTGTTAAGGTTTTAGGGGCTGTTTCGATTAGCTTTTTTTTTTTTGGCTTATGGGCTAATTGAATAACATAAATAGAAACACATCAAAATTACCCCGCAACGATGTGTTTCTACTTATGTTTGTAATCGAGGGTGTTGCAAAATATGTCTAATGTCTATGCTATGGGCTTGTATGATATTCTATTCAGGTTGTGTTTGGCAAAAATAGCTGTGAGCAGTAGCAGTGAGCTGTGAGTAGTAGCTGTGAGCTGTGCAGCTCACTGCGCTTCTTAAAGAAGCATTGGAAAAATGAGCTTTCCTAAAAAATAGCAAAGCTCACCGCTCTTTTGCCAAACGAACACTAAAAATCAAAAAGCTCATTGCTCACCGCTCATCGCCTCAAAAAGCTCCAAAAAAGTTTGCGCCAAACATAGCCTCAATCAAAAAGTAGTGTTTATGTGAAGTAAATTGTGAATGTGTACCTTTTTGTTTCTTTTCTTTCTACTGGTTGATCTGGAAACAGTTGCCTTTTCACGGTATCGCTTTTTGTTGACGCATGTCGTTTTATTGGGTTGCTTTCTTCCTGCGTTTCTGGAGGACTTGATGGCGGAGTTCCTGGATTTGATAATTGGTTAGAGTATTCACGTAGGTATTATTTGTTGGAAAAAAGAATTTCTTGTACCGGGTGGATAAAAATATTACCTTCAAGTTGTTTGGACATCTCGCTTGTTCGTTCGGCTTTTTGTTTGTTACTGAAAATCGTGTCAAGTATGAAGCTTGTTGTCGTTCCTGTTGTAGCAAAATGGAATTGAAGCACATGTCGTTCCTGTTGTATTTATGTGTGCTCTGTCTAGCTTGCACTTATCCGCCTTCTCCTTAGCAAGTTTCGTTTCCTACAACAACCCACACAACAAAAAGAAGCGTGGTTAGATGTGCTGTTAAGAATAATAATCTACATATCACAACTTAAATTTCAATATATGGATACCAAGTACATTTGTTGCCACGTGGGAAATGGTTTACAAAATTTATTGTTTCCAGTCTGAACCGATATGTATATGCATTATTTAAACTCTAAACCTCAAAACTTCATATTTATGATTATAGATATACCAATACTTAACTGAAAAGAAAATAACCTGAACATTGGTGTTGGTTTGATTAGCCGATTAAGATGCATTCCGTGATTCAGAGAGAAAAGCTAGCCACTTGTCAACGCGATGCTTTTCCTAATAAAATCCCAAATCGTGTAACTGCATGTAATAGAAACAAAAAATTTTAAAAAGATAATTAAGAAACATGTTCATAAGAGCCCCTTATAATCAAAATTACCATCGTTTTCATGTTATAAAAACTAACTGCAAGTCTGATAAACATATGTAAGCGGTCAAGGTTCCTGGCGTGTTCAAACGTAAGAACACGTGGCTCAGTAAGCATCAGCAAAGCATCAGATTGAAAGCGCAATATTGCAGTTGATATGGCCACAAATACCACATCACCAAGTGTTGAGTCGCCACTACACAACGCTGGCCAAAAAAAATACACATAACAACTAATAAGGCGCCATTCAAATGTCTATTAAAACACTGCAATGAGAACAGAGTCATTAAATCCAAGTCTAGAATTATCAAAAAAAAGGATGATCATTACCTTCATTGAACAACAAAAGACAAACCCTCTTCAGCGGGTTCCACACCGTGGCCTGCATCGGTTTGTGAAGTATCTATGACAACACGTTTCTGCATGTTACGTCTACCACCTTGAACACATGCCTGTGATGCAGTTGGTTTGGGCTGGGTTGATCATTCCCGCCGCCTAGAACCGGAATCAGTAGGGCCGCCTAATGCTACAAACATGTAAAAAAAAAAGCTAAGTGTAATAAGAAATCCGTAATAACTAATAAGCATATGAAACCTACTTATGTAGGAACCGATTTATCAAATTCAAATATAAACCTATGAATGAAAAAAGCCGAATTTGACCTTCCCAAATTTGTACTGTGAACGGAACTGTTTTGAAGTTTTTTTTCCCTATTTTCTCAGTAACTCGGTAACAGAGTCCAATGATGCAGTCGTAGGAAGGTTTTTGCCTCATGCCTCTCCCATCCAACCTACGGCCAAAATTGTCTCATATTACAACTACATACTTAAATAATAGATATCGGCGTATAAGCTTATTTGTCTCAGATTATGAAATGGGTTAAATCAAAACTTACCAATATCTCGATATTGACAGCTTCAGTGCATATGTATCACCGTAGCTGTTTTCCAGAAATGTCGTGCAATAAAATATTAGGCTCGGATCTGTACATGTTGTTCAGTTCATAGAAGTATCCGAATTCCACTACGGCTGCAAAGAGATCCGGTTGCATAGCAGGCATATATGCTTTGCCATCCGGTCATTGCCTCGCCAAGTTAGGATCGGAACATCTCGCCAAAATTACAACAATCATCACAGCCATAAAAACTTTCTTAAAAACAATTTTACTTATATAATCCGTTAATAACCGATTTTACAAAGGCGAAACAAGTGCCGTGGCTGCGTTAGTGTAAACGCCCCGCCAAGATGCGGTTGCTCTCATACCTTGAAAAAAATAGCCCACACTTCTTTGGACCGTCGATACATGAACATTTGATTGTTGGTACCCTAATAAAAAAACTGTCATTGATGCCATTGAAATTCATCATTGGCTCAAACTCCCGCCATGGCTGCAACCACATTCGGATTATGGCTGCCCCGCCAAGATACAGGCGTAAGTAAAATGTGCACCGAAAAGAAACCCGCATTTTCGATGCCTTTTGCAACCAACACGCCACCAAACCTATACATGCAAAAAATTATAAGCCAAATGTTATGGCATGTAAATAATTCACATAACAATAAGCTAATTACCAGTTTTTATCACCAATCCAAACACCCCTATAGTATTTGTACACAAAAACTATTCAAAAACCTAATCTTTATCACCCATAATAGCCAAACTGAAATACTAATCATAGTTTAAAGTAAATCTAATTGTCTGCCTCAGGAAGTGCGACTGTTGTTTCATCTAAGTGTTATATAATGCAACAACAATTGATTTTGCAAAGCTGGAACAACCATCATGACTGTAAACAGACATTCCTACACATAACACATAACCCGGAAACAAACGACCTCATTAACTCTAAAACCAACGTATGAAATAACAAACTGAGCAAAAAAAGATTTTTTCTTAACGAAAAATCTTATTTTTTTATCGAGACATTTATTAAATCCCAATCCAACTATTGTTCGAAACTAATTTTTTGATGATACCATGTTAAAAAATGTAACATAACCGTAAATAGGTAAACCGAGTTTTATCTAAATTTGTTACCCAACCTGCTGTTACACCTTTAAGCTTAACATTCTTGTTGAGAAGGTAACTGTCATTATAAAAGCATCAATAAAGCAAAGCTCAACCAATCGCAAACAATATGTAACACCATAAGCTAAACTGACCCACCCGTAAGCCAAAAAAGTAACGTCATCGGGTTTTCAAAGATGGAATAACCTCACAATGTAGGAAAACATCGGACTGTTACCATTCATAAATTTGTACTATTAAACAACAACAACAACAACAACAAAAAACTCAATCCCGCCGGGGCAGGGTATGGGGGAGGTAGGCTGTAGACAGACCCTACCCCTACCCCAAGGTAAACCCGGGAGTAGAGGTTTTAGTAGTTGCTTTGCCTTAGCTTTAAGAAGATGATATAAATCTTAATATGTGACAATTGCAATTACTGAAACCTCAATTTTACTATCGCCTTTTATAATTTATCAAATAATCGGTTTCAGAAAAAATAAGATAATCCCAAACTAAGCAACTCCATAACGGCAAAATTAACCCACCAGCTTAAGAACAAAGTAAAATACATAATTTGTAAAAAAAATTAATAAATAAATAAAAACCCAAATTCAGGAAAACCCCAAAACTATGTCCAAACCCTAATCTAAAATTTCCACTGTTATAAGCTGCAAAAATAAGCTGATCCCAAAGTAACCAACACCTTAACGCCAAAATTAACCTAGCAGCTCAAGAACAAACTAAAAACATAATTTATAAATAAAAAAAAATAAAAAAAACAACCAAATTCAGGAAAACCCCCAAATTATGTGAAAACCCTAAACTAAAATTTCCACTGTAAAACACACAATTTAAAAAAAAAAAAAAAACACACCCAAATTCAGCAAAACCCCCAAATTATGTCGACACCCTAATCTAAAATTTCCACTATTATACATACAAAACTTGTAATTGAAACATCAGAAAAGCTAATAAAAAAAATTAAGGATTCCACACCTAGTAACAGCGATTATCTAATGAAAACACGCAATCCAGATGATGAAAAAAACGTAAAGCAAACCCTAACATAAGATCATATAAACCAAGCAGGAAAAAAAAATAATCACTGAACCTCTTTTGATCACAAAATAATTGAGCTACCTAACATAAGATCATATAAATCAAGCAGCAAAAACGATTCCTCTAGATGATCCTGTAGACACACTCACATAAATCACTATAGATCTTTCGGTTTCGGATCGGGCTGGGTCGCCGGTCGGTTTGTCGGAGCACCGGTTAATCAGAGAGAAGTGAGAGAGATATGTGAGAGGCGTTGTATATTAAACGGATCCGGGTCATGTTACTTTACGCGGGTGTGGGCTTACCTAAACCAAATGAACCCCTAAAGGTCTACGGTGAATAGTATGCCATCTTTATACTTTCGTTATAATTTGTAAAGTTTGGTCAAAGAATTTTAGACATTATCTGAGTCTAGTTTTTAATATACTTTGATGAGAAAATTACTTAAATGAAAGTAGCTTTTTATGTAAAAGCCAAGAGAAAAATTATCTAAATAGTAAAAAGTTAACAATCATACAAATTATTTGTTTCATCACTTTCCATAAAACGCAAATATGATGTTACAAGTAAGATTATATTTATGTCAATTTAGTTAACAAATATACACCTCATTATTTAAGGTAACAAACTTTCTTTTCATTCACCTATGTGGGACTAAAACCAATTCTTTAGGGAAAATAGACAAAGATGTTACTAAAGTTTGGCCAAATGTTCACCTAAGTTACTAAAGTTTAAAACGTTACAAAGAGGTTACTCAAGTTTGGTAACCGGTTACATAAGTCACTGAAAATGTTTTAACCCCTTGATACCGGTTATACTGCCAACGTGTTTTTTTTTTTTTTTTTTTTTTAGTCTTTAAGCAATCTTTAAGCAAAAAAACTATAAATCAAGAACAGACCTTAGAACAAGAATCAATGAAGAGCGTTAAAAAGGAAAACAGAATCACACTGCTCAAGTGAAAGATTACGATCATACTATAAGCTGTGAGGTAAAATCCCATAAAATCTGCTTCAAGGAAAAATCTACAAAAAATAGTCCTGAGCTAAACAGGGTGCGGAATGCGGATCCACTAATCAATAAGCATGTGAATGAAGTCAACCCAATAATTTTTGAAATGTTTTGATCATTGAACAGAAGACAAAAACATGAAAACATCCGGCACCAAACCCTATCATGCAAATAATCATAGCTGGATATGGTCACATGAACTGAAAGGAAACTTTTGACAAGTATGGGTACAAGGCATCCCAACATTTAAATCAAGAACCAATTACATTTAAGATATGTAAAACAGTACTTAAATCCTAGTTCTATATCACAGTTGGCAAACACCCCAACATTGTAAACGATACGATTGCGAACAGACCTTAGAACAAGAATCAATGAAAAGCGTTAAAAAGGAAAACAGAATCACACTGCTCAAGTGAAAGATTACGATCATACTATAAGCTGTGAGGTAAAATCCCATAAAATCTGCATCAAGGAAAAATCTACAAAAAAATAGTCCTGAGCTAAACAGGGTGCGGAATGCAGATCCACTAATCAATAAGCATGTGAATGAAGTCAACCCAATAATTTTTGAAATGTTTTGATCATTGAACAGAAGACAAAAACATGAAAACATCCGGCACCAAACCCTATCATGCAAATAATCATAGCTGGATATGGTCACATGAACTGAAAGGAAACTTATGACAAGTATGGGTACAAAGCAATTTCAACCACTCTCCATTTCTTTTATAAACACTCAATTTAAAGTTTTAACACACCACAACCTCTTTACACTCAACATAAACACACAATGGTTGAACTTTCATCTGAAATGATCGTCTTTGAGATATTAACAAGGGTTCCGCCAAAGGTTGTAGGTCGTTCTAAGAGTGTTTGTAAGGCATGGTATGCCTTACTTTCAGGGCACACCTTTGTAAGGGAACACTTTTCTCGTTCATCGATTTCATCTAATCAGAAGGTTCTCGACGACCAAACCTGTCGTATTCAACCAATCAACTTTGAAACCCATAATTATGATACAGGCACCATCGTACCTATTCCATTCGATCATCGATCATATGATAATTTTTTCAGTGACGTCTCTATTGTTTCACATTTGAACGGGTTATTGTGTGTTTGTCACAATCTTACATCCGACTTGTTTCTTTGGAATCCACTCACTACCGCTTTCAAACGCTTGTCACCCCCATATTCCACCAGATTCTATCGAGATTATCTTGATGTTGTGTACACCGACACTCATGATGATTTCAAAGTCTTGCATATAAGGCGTAGGGATGGTGCACTTGGTGGAAGTGGGAAGTTGAGAATTTGGTGATAATCGGGTATTTATTGGTAGGATGAAATTCTGGAAGTGGGAAATGATGTGGCAGTCCAGATGTGAGAATTTGGTGTTCTTATTGGTAGATTTTTTGGGTTGGTTTTGGTTGAAAATTGTATGTTAGTATTGGTTTAAAAGTATTGTTGTTGATTTTGATATGTTTTGGTTGAAAAAGAGGGTTTTTTTTTTTAAAATTATATCCGTTGGGTAGCCGTTGGCATCCCCAACGGTCACAAGTTTCACTCCTTCATACGCTATATCCGATACCGCAAAACATCAAACAGCACTGCTTCAATGGGGGCGGCGGCGGTGTGCTAGTGCTGCATGGGAGGATGCCGCACTCCAAACAGTGGGCGATGCCACCACCCTAATGATGGTATTCCCGAATAGAGCTGGCATATCGTGTCCGACACGACACGACACGAACACGATAAGACACGGACCTGTTAAGACCTGATAAGAACACGACACAATAACTAATCATGTCAATTTTTTTAACACGAACACGACATGAATTTTAACAGGTTATACGATAAGGAACATGCTAAGGGACATGTTAACAAAAAAAACTAAATTTAAACCAAAAAAAACATAATGGACCTGTTAAGGGACATGTTAAAGAACCTGTTCTCATATATCAAAACGAGTCCTAACGTGTCTTAACACACACACACACACACACACACACACACACACACATATATATATATATATATATATATATATATATATATATATATATATATATATATATGTGGGCTTAATGTGTATTAACGTGTCTTAACATGTCCAGACCTGTTAAGACACGAAACCTGTTAAGACCTGACACAAAACCTGTTAAGACCAGGTCGTGTCGTGTTGTGCTAACAGGTCCGTGTCAGAAATTGCCAGCTCTATTCCCGAACATCATTTTATCCAACTCTGGGTATCTCCAATGGGATATTTCTAAAGTTTTTTTAAAAACTTTTTACTATTACATTAACCCATTTAAAACATTTTTTCTAATTGGGTGTAAAGACTTTTTTTTGAATAGGTTATAAAACTTCAACCTATTAATAACAACAAACACCCTCTTTCATCAATATTTAATTGTAATTTAAAGGGTGATCAAGAAACTTAAGCTAAGGTGAGTACATTATCTTTTATAAACCCGAACATAAGACAAAATGAACATTAAGAAATGTTTTGTGAAGAATAAAGGGTGATGATTTGTACACAACATTTTTAAACATTTTTTAGCCATACACATTGAATAAAATTTGAAAGTATTTTGGGAATTCTAGTAATATAGTTAGTTGATTACGTATATATGTGTTTTTTAAAAAAGTAGTTGCTCTATTGTCAACAATGCGACATATCAACCCCTTCCGCAATATGTCAATATCACATACAAACTCACAACTTGCTGCACTAAATTATCTTAACACAATGGCTGTCTAAAATCTACAGGAAGTGTTAGCGTGTTTTCACATAAGAATAACAAAATCACATGAACAAAACCTACGGCCAGAAGAGAGGTAACCTTGGTGGAATTTGGAAGAACAAAACCTACAGCCAAAAGATACTGTGATGGTTACATAATGTTTCACAGCAAAAACAAAAACAAAATCATTGTTCTATAGTGTTTTACAGCAAAAACAACCAAACAGAATGCTGTGATGGTTCAAATGACCATGGAGTTAACAACCACGTCACCTTCAGTCACAGCCCGAGTCTTCTGGTCATAAGCAGAGGGAGTGTACTTATTAGGCTTTTTCTTCTCTCTTTTGGACCTCCTGGGTTGTACTCCTTCAACTTGATTTGAATCAACTTCTTCAGATGGGCCATCTTCTTCAGATAGGTCATCTTCTTCAACTTTATCTGCATCAATTGGCTGATCTTCTTCAGATGGGTTTGTTCAGTAAATGGAGTTGCTGGTTCAGTAAATGGAGCTGCTTGCGGAGTTGCTTGTTCATCTGGTTCAGCCTCCATCAAATGCTCATTGTCCTCCTCTCCTTCTTCAGCCTCCATCACATGCTCATCGTCTTCTAAGGCAAGACATCCGCATTGCTTAAAATGAACATTTTGTCTTCGCCAGTCTTGCGCTTCTAATGTGTTCCTCCACTCGCCTAAAAACGAACCTGAACCAAATCCCCCTGAAATCTCAGCTTTAACCCGTCTTTGGTCATGCTTCCATTCAGCAACGACAGGCCTGTTCCTTAGAACGGGAGGATCGAGCACAATAGATACGCGGTCACAATACAAAAGCTGCATAAAAGAAAACTAAATAGTTAATTTACGTACCATTAAATAGTTGAACAAAAATATATTTAATTTACGTACCATTAAGAATACGAGCGGGCCACAAAACAGAGATTCATCCCAGTCTGTCTTGCAAGTTTCTACCGTGCGAACCACATACTCGCACCAGTCATATTCTTGACTAACAAAATTAACTGGAAGGGTAATGAGGATTTCCCGGTTGCACGTGTTGTTTTTCATGGCAGAAATCATTAAACTCGACATCAAGATAAGGAAGTCCACTTGGAACATCCGGTTAGTTGTTGTGTCATTCATGATTCTTTCCGAAATATCTTTCAGACCCACCTTCTTCATACTGTACTCCTTCCATTCTTTACTGAGATCAGAATCATAATTCGACACGTTACGGCGTATAATCTTCTTATGCCCTAATGGGAAACCTTGACCTGTGAAGTTTGGACCACTAGGTTTCCACTGTAGGCGCTCATAAGATAACCTGTAAGAATTGCTCTCGGATTTCCCCTGTAGGAACATAAGTTATGACTAGTAAGGATCTAGGTTGACATTAGGAATCTGTTTGATGTTCCTGTTGTGCTTATGTTCCCCCTGCTCTTTCATGTTTAGTTTCTTTGAGTTCATGAGTAGTTTAGACATCTGTCGGATTCTAGTGCTTAGCATCGCGTATGTCATTTTCAGAATAGCACCCCCGCACACAACAAGCGCCGTTGGACAATCGCTTTTCCTACTGGCCGTAGATGGATTGGGAAAACTGAGGCGGACTGCAAGGAGGATCTCAATTCCTGCGAGTAACTGGCCGTGCCGTATTGAAGAGAAGATGACCATGGAGAATCGAGACGGAATGGAGGTGCAGGTGTACAGTACAAAGATAACCGATAAAGACGGAGTCATAACCAGATACCCGGGAGAGTGTCCCAGGTTTGTTGAAGAAAATGGAGTTGTGCGAGCTGAGCCTCGCAATTTGGATGGCCTTGTGGACGGCGAAGCAAATGGTAGGAGAGACTCTGAAGATGGCTTTGCCAGGCGACCCCTGCCACAGCCTGAGGGGAACCATAACGGATGGCTCAGCGAAGATGATGAAGATTTGGAGTCCACTGCAAGCAACTCGATCTAGGGTTAGGATTAGAGCTCAAGCCATTTATGCTATATTAGTGTTTAAGACCATGTTT